>JAGDQP010017797.1:11771-37794 GCA_022664845.1 Lepisma saccharinum | reverse complement strand
GAAATTTGCACAGTCTTTTTATGAGAGAGAAAGCAGTAGTGAGTATAAAGCACGGAAGATTACCAATTGAGGTTAGTGTAATATGAGTGATACTGTAGAATTGTGCTTGTAGATGGTGGAAACTTGCCAGTGGTAAACCGCATAGCATCTGAATTGAAACCTAAGACTAGAAATGTGAGTAGAAATATATTTATCTTCTATTTCTCTGTCTTGCTTCAATTCTAATATTTCGGTTGTTTTTCAGAATCGACACTCTGCCATAAATAAATTGGCATTACTTACAGATTATTTATGTGATTTTTTTTAGGGTATAGAAGCATATTCATGCGCTATCTACAAGAGCCAGACAGATTTTTAAGGCTTTTTGTGTGAAAGGTTATAAAACGAGCATGAACAAAATAAAGCTCTATACATAGTATACAAGGGTCTTAAAGTTTCTGGTGGAAAGATTCTCTCCCAATATATCCTCTGTTTTTTCGGGATCAGCTGAGTCGTCTAAACTAAACACGATTGTTTGAACCGTAAATATGCGTTTTTCATTTCCGAAATAAAACTATAAAATTTGTATAATGTACAAAATACAATTTAATACAGAGTATCAAAAGATGTTTATGCTCTTGACGCCTTTAAATTACAAAGAGCATAGTACATACAAGGGAGTTAATAAATCTTTATTGTTGTGTAGCCATCCAGGCTGGACACAATGTTCTTCTGCTCACTTGGCGGCGCGCTAACCTGATGTATCGCTGTTCGAACACGTCATGCCTAGTGATGAGCGAAAATAGCAGTCACTGTGAAGGAAATATCAAGATCACTTCCGTGATTGAACTTCTTGTACTGTGATTCGCAGCGATCGCCTTGTCAAGCCTCGCTCGCTGTTTGGCTTCACTTCATGCCTTAGCACGCTTTCACTCGTCCTACTTGAGTCACAGTAAGCGCATCCCATATGGCCGACGGCAATATTCGTTTTCTCCCCCCCCCCTACAAACCTTATGCCACTCAGCTCATAACGTGTTCAGAACAAAAAAGACAATGTCATTGTGTAAAATATCAAGTTACCGGAATGAAACGGGGCGGGAAAAAGAGTTTGTGGGTTTTGTTGAATTTGGCAAGATATTCTTTTAGCGAAGATGTGGCCCACAAAGTAAAGAAAGAAGTCCAGTCTTTGTGTGCGCTCAGGCCGGCCGGGTCGCCGTGCGGTCTGCGGTGGTAGACCAACGGCTCGAAGGTAGGTCCCGTGTTCGAATCCCGGCTGGGCCATGGATGTAGATTTAAATAGCTAAGGTGCAAATCGTGACGGGCCGAAATCCAAAGTTACTAGACTGGCCCATATAAGAAATAAAGTTTACCGAAGTTTTTTTGTGCACGCTCACGTTACTCTCCCCCTCCCAAAACATTTTTTGTAGCATATTTCTTAGACAAGTGGGAGGTCGCATCATTCATCTCCGCGAAGCCTCAACCGTACCAGATCTCGTAAGTGATAAAAGTCTTCCTTTAAACTGCTCAGTGCTCTGCAGTGGGAAACAGCACTCGCAGCCTTTCACTACAAGTCTTTATCACAGCAAAACATGCAAGCGCAAGGTCATCTTGAATCCCTTCCAATCACAGTCTAACATCACTGTGAGTGAACTTTCACGGTTTAACCTGTGAGTGACAAATCGCTGTTTCGCTCATCACTAGTCATGCCCATGATTGAAAAATATCCTCTCCCGGCAGCGACCTCCCTCCCTCCCAGAGTTAAACTAGATAAACAGTGGCATCGTGTCCAAGATGCATGGCGTGTCATATTCCAGGATAACTTCCAAGGACTGTTTCTTTCTACGCGCTCCATGCTTTAGCCGTCCTAAACGCCCATGGAGTCCAACAGGCCATTCACCAATGAGAAGTTCTGTTCCGTTTATGTCACGTTGTGACGCATCGCTCAAAGCTGTACGTACATTTATTAATTTGCTACCTGTGCCTTACGGTATTTATTTACCAAATTTGGGGCTGTTATATTGTCTTATTTATTACACATATATTATTTTTGTTTCAGAGACGCTTAGCAGTTGATGTGTATTATTGAAGTAAGCAAGAAATATGGATTTTAATGGTAGTTCAAAATTAGACAGCTCCGTGGTTTCGAAAGAGTTCAAAGAAGTGAAAGATGAGAAGATGAAAGTGTCGCATACTTTTGTTGAGGTAAGAGTTTAACTAAGCTAATTTGATGACCAGTGCTTCATACGAACCATATTCAGGTTTTTTCTTGAAAACTGTTGTCAGATGTTCCATTTTTCGGGACAGTTTTCTTTTCAATAATTCAAGACTAACTGCCGCATCTCCAATGTGCATTTGTGCATTAATTGTATTGGACGTCAACTCCAGGATTGGACTATTTTATTTCCATAGCCCAGCTAGTGATTTAGAAAAATGAAAAAAAATGAGGGCCGGAGAAAACTGTCCTTTTCCAATTTTTCATTCTACTTTTGAAATATTTTTTTTTTCATTTCGGGGCACCTAACATTGTTAAAATGTCAGTTTTTAGTACACATTGGAACTGGCAGAAACAAAATTGTTTTCCGTATACGCGTATTCAATCGATTCTAGTTTGGAGCCAGTATAATATATAGCATTCCGTAGCAATGGGATCATTTAATGCAACCGAAAACTCATGTTTCTTGCTCGATTGAATAATCGTAATCGTAAATCGCTTATCGTAAACTCTTCCAATAAAAAAATTACGATAAATTAAGGATATGTGTGTTTCATAAAATTAAAACTCGTACTGTCTTATAAATACGATAAACTCGTTCGAAATATGGAGTTACAAGTGTAGTATGTGAAAGTTATTAATAAATTATTTTCTATGCTATTCATTTATAGCCCAGGAAAACAATTTTCGTATTGAAATCCAATCCTTTCCTACAGAAACACGAGTAGCGGTTTTGCAACTTATGCTACTGAGTACAGGCCATTCAAATTTAGAATGAATTACTATGAGTACAACTAAACACATCCACTGCTCAATGTATAATTGAAAATTGTTCGAAATATTTAGAGTATTTTCATAAAGGGATATACTTTGTGTTTGCAACAATATTTTATTTGCAGTATTCTGCCATTCTATTCTTTCCCTGAGTATGCCAGAAAATAAAATATATTCCTATCGCTTTTCTATTGTAAAATAAATGACTATCACTTTATTATTAATGTGCAATGCCGTGCCAACCGGATCTTTGTTATATAGGCCTATTCACATATATTTACACTAGCTCATATGGCCAGAATCCAGGGCAGTTAAGCGAAAAATGGGTGTGTGACAATTTTTTTGTTACAAATCGTTAAGAAGCTGTAAGTGCCGCGAAATACATTAGATTCTCTAAATCATTAACTGAACTAGGTGAAAACTCCAAAGTAACTGCTCTAGTGCATTTTCGTGATAACAAAACGATTTTGTCAATGACATTACGGTTTTATGCCTGTTTTATTTCGAAAACTCCCGCTTTTTTTTTCAGTTTTTAAGTCACAAGCCCCAGCAAATAAATAATATCAACATCGCACTTGGCGTTGCTACCTTGGAAATAAGAACAGTTAGTTCTGAGAAAATCACAATGTCGGAGCACTTCATAGTCTAGAAATTTACGGCACGACTCTGCCCGCATGCAGCGACAAACAACCATTATAGTCCGACACCGAACCATTTAAAACACTCGCTTTAATAATAAACTGTCAATGTTGCCAAGATGGCGTCGAGTGCTGTGATTACGCATGTTTTTGTTCTGATCTTTCTAAGTGTTTTTACTGGTAAACCCTTGTGTTAAAGTGTTTTTGTTGACTGCGTCTGCGCAGTTGTGTGGAAATGAACAGGCGTTCGGTGTCTTATTTGTGCTTTAAAGTGCTCACAAAGGATGTTTTTGTTTCCCGCATCGTCCGCCTCAAGGTCACTCTGGACTGTCATGAGAAACCCTTGTTTTGCTCCGAGCAAACCTTAGGTAAGAAATCTTAGCAGAGGGCACCACCTTCTGTTGATTGTCCTCATCAGTGGTGATATACAACTAAACACGGGGCCCGACGTGAATCATGGTCTTTCAATATATTAGCAAAATGTTCGTTGTATCAAAAACAAACTGACTGTGAAATTCACGTACCAGAACTTTCAGCATATGGTTGTCTAGTGTTTTCAGAAACTTGGATCACAGCTCAATATACTTGATTATGATCTGCCTTTCTCCCAAAACTGCTATATACCGTCGAGATCGAGGATCACGTGGTGGTGGTGTAATGTAAACTGTAAACTGAAAAGTAAAGAACGTGTTGACTTACGAAGAAATAATTGTGAAATTATATGGGTAGAAATATACCTTCCAAATGCACCAAAAGAGCTTTTAGGTTGTATTTATAGATTCCAGCAGTCCTCCATAGACCGCACAAATACTCTCCTTCGTACATACTTCGTACATACCGTGACTATGATTGCTGCTATGGAGGACTGCAGTGCAACGCTTTTTAGTGACTTCAACCTTTCAATTGACTGGTTCTCCCCCACAAGTGGAGCCCCACACTGTAAAAACGTAAACAATGACTTGGTTTTTGGACAATTTTTTACATGCCGTAGGGCTGGCACAACACAACATGCACACTACCAGAGGTGACAGCAACCTAGACTGTTGTCACAATCCATAAATCCGTCACTGTGTTTCCCAAATTAAAGTTTCTCCATCAGATCATGATTCTCTTAGTGTCTTACTTCCACATATCAAACACAACAAACGTAAAACTTTTCATCAACATGAACCCGCATCCTCTCTTGCCCAGTGGAAAAGGCAAGCTTTCCAGCTGTGTCCATAGTGTTTACTTGCGTCAGGCTCAGTGGATGATGCAGTGAATGACTGACGTCATGCAGGCTACAGTTCAAAATTTCGTACCTTTTCACAAGATCTAAAATTTCCCCCCGGTTTGATGAAGATCTAAAGATCTAATAAAAATTGCTTGGACGCTATGGAAAGACTTTCCCAGTGAAAAAAAAACTATAAAAACTTTTCAGACATTAGAAGACGTAGTAAGTTATTTTACATACGCGAAACAAAAATATGAAAAGTACATTGGCAAAATCACTCTTGATACAAATAATAATCCGAAGCGTTTTTGGTCTCTAATAAACAACCGTAGAAATAGTTCTCGCATACCAACTGAGATGACCTTTAATGCAAATGTTAATAAAAAGATAGGGCCAAGATGTTTAACGAGATCTTAGCCAGTAGTTTTGTTGCATCCCTCTTCCCCTCCCCCATTCTCCTCTGAGTCATTGACTTCTATCAGTACCACTGCAAGTGAAGTGTTCTCCCTGCTTTCGTATTTACCTCAAAATCGTGCCCTTGGCCCAGATAACATCTATACAATCTTTTTTCTCAACCCCTTTCTATATTATTGAACAGATGTTTTAAAGAAGGCGCCTTTCTCGCTAGCTGGAAAAAGCTAATATCACTCCAGTTCATAAGCCTGGAAAAGGCAAACATGATGTGTCCTCCTATCGACCTATTTCTCTGCTATCTTCTTTCTTAATTATATGTAAAAGCATCATTATAAACAGAATATCGAAATTTGTAGCTCCGTTTCTAAACTTCTCACAACACGGTTTCCTACCAGGGAAATCTTGTTTCACAAATTTATCTGTCCTGACTGATGCTATAATTAGCATATCGGAAAATTCTCAGCTTGATATATTGTACTTGGATCTGTCTAAGGGTTTCGTTTTCCTTTCTCGTGATCTTACATAGAAACTAAGTTCAAGATTCAGTATACATGGTATGTTACGTTCCCTACTTAAAAAGTATCTCAGTAATAAGTCGCAATGAGCCACACACTCAGTCTCCATTTCTGACTATTCCCTTATGCTCTGGTGTCCCTCAAGGCAGTGTCCTGGGCCTAATACTGTTCCTTATATTCATAGATAATCTTATATTCATCCATCTTTATTTGCAAATAGCCCCACCAATATTCTTCTACTCGCTGACGATTGCAAGTTCTACACGCAAATTCGTTCTGAAAATATTGCTCTTACTCTTCAAAATGATGCTTCTAGTCTCCTCGACTGCTGTGCGTCTTGGAAACTAAACCTAAACCTTAAAGAATGTGCTTTTCTTACGATTGCGCTAAAAAGGAAACCTATCAACTACGCCTACAAAATTGAAAATAGTAACACAACCTCATTTCCCTCCTTCAGAGATCTTGCCGTTATTATTGACAGGAAACTTACTTTTGCTGAACACATTAATCATACCTCGTACTGCTATGAGAAAACTGGGTCTTCTTTACCGCTTCACTGGCATTAAAAATCCTCATTCCCTAAGTTTGTTCTATAAATCATACGTTGCCCCTACTATTGAATACCGTTCTCCTATTTGGTCAATGGCCTGCTCTACTCATTTAAATAAATTTAATTCCGTAATTTTTTTTTCTTTCCATCGTATCACCTCTTCTCCGTACACTTCCAAAAATTATATACTAAAATGTATCAATATCAAACAAAATTTCACACCACAGGTAAGAAACAAAATTTCACACCTTATATTTCTGTATAAACTTGTCAGTCGTCATATTCCTTATGAAAAGCTGCTTGGTGAAATAAACTTTCGTATAACCTGCAGAACAACACGCTCAAGCTACCTATTCTACACCCAAACAGTGAGGGTTAATGTTGTACAAAGTGCCGACACGTATAGTTATCTTCCAGTTTTGCTGTTCTTTTTTTGTTGTTATATTTAGTGTTAATGTTTTGAGTGTAGAAAGGCAAATTGTGCTGTACCTGAAACCTTCTGTAAATAAATAAATATTCCGTGGTGTACATTGTGAACCGTAGTAGGATATTTGTTCTTGTGTCACACCTAGACATGTTCCATGAGCCTTCAGTGGTAGTTTCACAAATCAAAGTACTACTCATGCAATGTCCATTTTCGGTGCATAAATGCAAAGGTTTCTGTGCAGATGCTCTTCTTATATCAGAGATATTTTGGATCTTTTTTCAGTGTTCTAATGGAAAGGTTCGGTCCTGAACTCTTGCAAAACAGTGGCAATTTTTTGTGTGTCGTTGTAAATTATTTCACTTTTCAGGAATCTGTTATTTGTGTTTGTCAAAATGTTTCCTCACCCGGAAAGTTTGGCGTTTATGAATATCCCTCCAGCTCATCATTACGCAGGTAGAATGCTACAGTTGATTGGAAACTTTAAATTAGCGGCTATTGCTCTGTTACACAAACTACTAAGGTGGTACCTCACGGTTTCACCTATATCGCCTACAGCTTTTCAGAAGACGCTTTATCAGTCATAAGTTGTTCCCTTTTACCACGTTACACTTCACGTAGGTCACACGACTGTCAAACAAGATCAATCACATACCGTCGTTGGAAACACAATTAGTTTTTGGTAAATTCTGTGTAATTTTATGATTAGGGAAAGTAGAATGCAATAAGCTCCTACTCACTCTCAGAGCATTTTTTAAAACGAATCCTGCCTCATATCCTAGTTTATTGAACTGACATCTTTAATATTGCAATCAATTATGATGTATTCCCATTAATTTGGAAACTGGTACTGATACGACCTTCGCCCAAACTGGAACTGTGAATATTGCAACAAATTTCTACCTAATTACCGTTCTCCCGGTTTTCTTAAGGTCATTGGAATATATGGTTAAAGATCAAATCCAAAGCTAGCCTAGAGACAAACTACTAGAACCTCTAAATTCATGATTCAGATCTGATTATAGCATTAATACAGCTTTGGTGCATGTAACAGAAGGTTTTTGTGAAACCTTGGACAATAGACATCCAACAATACTAGTACTTTTGTGTATATCAAAACCAATTTGATTACTACTACGAATAAATTGCCTCCTTTTTCTTTTATTCAGAAACTGCGGTATTTTATACTCACTTCTACCAGACCAGTAACATTTCGTCCTATCTAATAACAAATCGTCATCGTTAATATTAATTTCATTTGATGTCCCTCAAGACCGCGTTTTAAGTCTTCTTTTTGCTATCTACATCATTGACACAGTTGGTGCTTTATTCTACTGCCGTTATTATCTTTAAAATTTTCCTCGTCCTTAGAGGTGGCTCAAGGACAAAAATAAACTGAATCAAGATTTGTGAATCTTAGTAACATGGTCACTAACAATACATCACAACTTGTGAATTAACACAACAAAATCCAAAGCTTAATGAAGTTCGTTGCCCGATAAGGAATATAACTTACCTTTCAATTATAATCATGTAGGTATCAAAGCTTTCACTTCTTTGTACTCTACGTAAAATGAACACGTTCTTATCTACCTTGGTAACACTATCTCACTCTTGAATTTTTTACTGTAACACATTGACTATGATGATGTAGTATACTCATACCTTAAGTGTTACATATCCAAAAATCTTCAACAGGCCCAAAATGCCTGCTTTCTTTTCATGTTTCACCTTAGATACTATGATTATCTTCTGTCCTACTCTAATAAATTATGATGCTTGTGAAAGTCGCAGGTTTCTTAAGATTAATCTTCTATCTGTATTCAATCTTCCAGTTATTGTTATTTTTTATGAATATGACACACACTTCCGCATTTCCACGGAATCAAACTTTTTTTTCTGAAATCTTCACAGTACCACGTTCCGTAGCAATGTTCCGCTAAAGTGTTGCTACACTGTCTACTTATTAGTTGTACCATCATTGAATCCAACATTTCGCAGTTTATTTTAGTATATTTGAAAAGTCTGTACATTTTATACTAATAGTAATTTAAGGAAGGGAAATTTGTTATCTTGTTCGTGTGCGTGTTTCTGTGTGTGGTCTATTTGATATTAAATTAACTTTCGCGTACGAATATTTCAGAAGCTTTACAAATCATTTCTGTAATGATTAATTTGAAGTTATTAAATCAAAAGAGGATAATATGAGATACGTGTCTTCCTTTATCCTATATTAGAAATTCGTTTGATAAAAAAATTCTATGCTATTGGGAAAGCAGTTTTATTTTGAACCAAACATTTACTCCACTTTAATATTTATAATGAGATACTTGTGTTTTTTCAAATAATGAAAATCATTGTTTTCGTTTAGAATCCATAGTATTTTATCTTTCAATATTTACGAATTTATGCATTTAAATCCGCTATATAAGCTGTGGCATTTTTATAAATAAAACTGCTTCGCGAGATTATAATAATAAAGCGCAGACAATCGAAGTGAACAAATACGTTGTTTATGTATCATTGGCAACGAATGACACAGAAATAAATTGTAGGTATATCCACTATTATTAAAATGATACTGATTGTACATCAAACTGGTAGAGTCTTGAGAGTTGCTTCATCCAAGATTGCATGATCTGTTATTTTCCAATTATCGTACTTGGGAAATGGAAGCTACTCATTTTTTTAAAACTAAAGGTGCGTGGAAATCAGCATGAATAGAATTACTTGGTAGCATATAGCGGCTATGCGTTGGCGCGATGTGGATATATTAAACATTTCCTTTGCGTAACTATTTTGAAATTATTCATAATAAACAACAGTACGAATACATTCATATGAACGAACATTTTTTATATTATTCAAATAGATTACAAAAAATCTTTAACTGGCGGTTATTACGACTTCCAATTTAACTCATACCGAAAGTTGTCTTACACGTGTTTGTGCGTTATATAGGGTTGTTTTCGAAGTCCGTAACAGGGCTCCTAGTGCACAGAAATATTTGAATAAAAAATGTTATTACCAAAATACATGTCCAAAATCACTTGGCGAGACGACGGAAATGAGGGGCGTTTGGCAATACCTCTACGGGGTACAACTTAAAATTTTAAATTAGAACCATAGGTTGATTTGGCTCTTGTTGAAACAAGCGCTAAATTTTCAACATCTTTAGAGAAATTGCTTTTCGATAGCTCATACAGCTTGGCTTAAGTTAGAGGACTAGTTAGTAGGGAAAATTAAAACGGTTTAGATGGTTTTCGGAATTTTTCGGATGTAACTCAACGGGAATAGTAAATAAAAGTTGCAAATTAAGGTGACATACTAAATGAGATATTCAGAATCACGCACTGAAACTTCTGAATACAAAGGCGTTCCTGGAATACTGTTTGTAGGGTCAAATTCGATTAAAATAAGTACAATGGTTAATTTTGTCTTCCTTGAAACGACCATGTAGTTTTCAGTGACCACATTTTCATATATCTTCAGTTACAAAAGCTACTTGGGGAGTTAACTACTAACCTAGAAATCAACTCTTGTAATTGTCAAATATTGCGAGATAATACACCATGCTATGGAATGGGATGAGAGAAAGAGTTATAAATAAGTAGATGTATAATTTGTAAATATGGATTGTTAGTTTCCTAAGATCGTATCTAAATGAACGTGGCTGGATATTGAGAGAATATTGCTAAGCATGCAAGTTTGCTGAAGAATATTTGAGTGATAATTAACATTAGCTGAGTGACATGATGCATATAAGTTTTAACAGTGTTATTTTTACATATTAAATGGTGTGACAAAACTTTAAAGAAAATGATGGATTGTTTTAATCATCCAATCTGTATGACTGGGAATTGAAGCTAATAATCTGACAGAAAGGGGATGGTACATGGTTATCACGTGATGCGGTTCCTCAAAGTAAAAATTGTTTATTTGAAACTCCTTTATATTTTTCAAACAGGTGTGCAGTTCAATTGGTGCAGAGACCGAGGATAATGTAGATCCATTATATTGCCACGAAACATTTTTATCGACAGAAAAGTCAATAATCAATGCAAGTAAGTTTGAAGTTAAAAGCGAGTGGTCAGAAGGAAACAGCCAGATCAAACAGGAACATGCATATGACAGTACATTTGTATATTGTGACGAGCATTTGGAGAATCCAAAATCTTCTGTCTATGTAAGTAGTTGGAACTTGTTTTATTAATTCCTTTCCTGCTTTTTATAGCCGACATGACGTTAACTTTCAACTTGTAGGAGGTTTCTGGATCGCACATTATTAAAAAAATATTTGTGTTTTTCTTATTTGTTAAGATTCTACTACATATCCTGTTTGAAAATTTTCAAGGAATATTCCTTTAATATTAAATATATTTATGATTTCTTAGAACTAATTTGTTCTGTATACATCTAAGACCAAAATGTTAATGAATGTTAATGACCTATTACTTCTCGGTTGATTTTCGAGATTCAGTTTTTATTTGTATAAAAGATTTTAGTCAGCAGCATTGAAACCAGTAATATTGTATATTACGTGAAACATTTATTACGCACTCCGAGGAAATGATGATTCACTTAAGAATATTAAGCTCTTCAAGTCTCCGACATTCCTGGAATAGAAATAAATCTTTATATTGTTTTACAAGTGTTTAAAGGCATAAATATATGTTTAACTTTTGTTTCAGGTACTGTCAATTTTGTTTTACCAACGTTAGCAAACCTTAGATAATTATTTTTCGCACTGCGAACCGTAGTCTTAGCGTAGTCTTGCGCGTAATCTTAGCGATATGTTTAATTTTAAGCGTTTCTGTAATATATTATTTGATATGCGTTAAAAGAAAAATATTAAAATAAAAAGTGAGTCTTTAATTATCTTATGTCAGGGATTCGTTTCATGAAACAACGTTCTTATAGTTAAAGACTGATTTTTTAAAATAAATTTGTCCTTTACTCCACTTCATTATTTTCGGTAAAATACTTGTTTAGCTTTATAATATTTTCAATTACATGATCGTAACACATACAACACATCAGGACAAGTATTCAAACGCTATTCCTTCATCAAATATACAATCTTCCACGTGCAGAATATGCAAGAATGCATATACTAATTTTCAACCGTAGAGTTATCAATCATATTCTTATGTTTCTCAGGAATTGTGTTTCCACAAATGAAGAATAAGCAAAAGTTATTTTTCTTCATCTGTTTATCTGTAAATAAATTTGAACTTTTTTTTTGCTATACAAACACACACACATATATATGCATATATTTAACTGATGAAAGCACATCACGATATTACTTACATAAATCCAGTATAAAAAATCGAGGATGAATGAATAGTTTCTACACTAGGTAAACTGGTTAATAGTGTGTAAATGAATATTGTAAGTTTATTAAGATTATTCTACCAAAGTGTACATGAGTGTCTGCCTGACAGAATAGTAATAACAACGCCCATTACAATATTAAATATTAATTTGATAGGCATTTATGTATTTGAATGTAACTACACTCTCTCCACGGCATGTTCGTAAACATATAACTTTGCAGTGAAATTTTCTTTTGAGGTGATTATTAGCTGTAGCTGGAGTGAAATCGTACATGTAAATTATAGGAGCCATGTTTATATTAAATAAATTATTATACGGTGTGACGAAACAAAATTAGAATTGTTAGGCAGTGCAATTATTTGTACCACCGTCATTTGAAACCTGTAATTTGTGCACTAAAGAATGCCATATTTTTTTAATGATGAGGTTACTGCAGTCACAATTTATTTTACCTTGAATGTTTCAGTCATACAGCTCAATTGGTGAAAAAAATGAGAATAACGTAGATCCATTATGCTGCGACGAATCAACTTTATCGACTGAAAAATCTCTCGTCGATGCCACTCAACGTGAAAATAGAAGCGAATTCTCTGAGGAAAACATAGAGTTAAAACAGCAGCAGGAATCGGAAGCAGGATTTGCATATTCTGCACGAACTATCGAAAACATCAGATCAGCTGTCCAAGTAAGTAATTTGGAGTGGTATTTTTAAATCCACTCATGCTTCATATCAATACAGTTCACTCAGTTTCTATCAGGTTTGGGGATTGTAGAGAATTTGTAAAAAAAATAGTTGTAAATACTTTATAAATTTAATTAATTATGTATTTCATAAGCTGTTTGAACTATTTGAACGAATGTAGCTTTCATATTACAATTGGTTACTATGGTTGTAAGCTTTTTAGGCTGAGGCAAAATATAAGGTATACCTTTAACATCAGTATCATTATAATTTGACCAACTATAAATATTATTTAATTCAGTTCTTGTAGTGGTATGTATGAAAGTAGATATGGTATAACTTTTATCCTGAACAAATTTACAAATATTTTTGTTTAGTTTTTCCAATTAAGACTGTGGAAAGACTATATATTGAACCCGGCTTTACAACGCCACTCTCTGCTATATTTCATGATTCAGTATGTGAACGGTTATGAAATTATCTGGTGTGCAGATTAAGCGAAGTGCCTAAGAGTTCGATACCCCCGACTCAAAATAATAAAAGACAGCACTACCAAAAAGTCCTGGAATGTCCCTCCGTTTCGCTAACGTTGGCAGCACAGAAATACATTAATGCGAAGGGACGGCCTGGAATTTATTAAACGAAAATCAATAAGCAGCTTAGTATACATAGCAGCAATGATCGTTTCATTTTTTGATGGCAATTAATGGAAAAGAATGGTTCATGGTTTGATGGTTCCAGCAAGCGCACATCATGGTTTTTTCAGAGCGTGGACGATCTTTTTGCTTTTCTTCGATGGGCGTAGCCATTCTTTCCTCTTCTTTAAGTTTGCATACAGGCACCATATCTCGCCGCCTCTAACAGTGTTCCCAAGGAATTATGTGTGCTTACGACAAGCCAGAGGTAACGGGCCAGTAAAGACGAACACAGGGTTAATCGCCAATTTTTGTTGGTATAGCATAACACACGTGGTGGTACCCACCTACCCAATTTTTGCACCTTACACAATGAATGCGAATGGCTCAAAACGTTTGTGATCGCGTTCCTTAATTCGTGCCAATTCCCGCGCTGTTTGGCGAGGATTACCGCGAATCAACTGATTTTGGCGGTTTTCGTCAACAAGAGAGGGGCTTGCAGAACGTGGTTCATCACACGTCTATTTTTTTTCTTTGAAACGAAAAGTCCTTTTAGCAATGATTCAATTCTTCTCGTGGCTTCTGCAGCACTAGATCCTCGATGGAACTCGAAGAGCAAAAATTGTGTCGGAGATGCTCGTCTTCTCTACTTGATACTCCACACTGATTAGCCTTGAAAACAACTAAACGGACTGTTAACAACATACAAGCTCGTGTTCGCAACAGTTAAACTCCAAACTAAAGAAAAAAATAATTGAGTACCGTAAAATGAATGCTTCATAATGCAGTGTTGCCAACTCAATGAAGATCGGCTCGGACGTTTGCTGCAACCCAATATAATCTACTCCAAGAACAGCTTTTGTCACGATATAACTGCATTTTCTTAATATCAAAGTTATCCCCAATTCTCCAAATACTTCTAGCACTGCATAAACAGTTTCAAGTGACCCTCAACGACTCTGTCCGCTATTGTAATATTGGCACAGGTCAATATTTATTTATACAAGTCTTCCGATTACTCTCTTTGCAGGCGGTACTTAACGCTTTCCATGGCATCATGTTGCTTACAGGTCCCTATTCCTCCCTTAACTTTTTACAAAGGTGTAATTTAAAAATATGCATGATTACGGTGTACATAAATGACGACCTCAACTTTCGTCCCTCAAACACGTATGGCATTAGGTTTGATAATCTTCAGTGAGCTCAATTTGAAAATAATTCCTACCACATGCTATCAAATATGGATATTAGCATAACATTATGTACCAAATTGTTACTTGTTCCATTTTTCTTTTCGCTTCTTTTTACATAAAACGGTGTACTTTCTTCTATGCCGTAAGACTTTGGTATCTCTCCTTGCTCATTCCGTACTGCGATTATTTTGAGTGCCTGCAGTTGTGAAAGATAATTCACTTTAATTTGATTTTTGCGGTTTTAAGCACTAAGATTCTTCTGTTGAAGTAATTCTAATATATTACGAATGGGGCTGAGTTTGGTTACCTTTGAGGGTTTATGTACTACTCATTTTGTGCTATTAATATCGTGTTTTTCTTGTTGATACATGTGGTTCAGTGAAGGCCTTTTCCCATGTTCGATGTTCCTCGTGAACACTTTGATAACATTTCTGGAAATGAGAGGTCCCATAGTATTTGATATTTTCTTAGTTTATTTCCTATTTGAAATAGAATCAATCAGTTTCCACGAAACAGAAATGCTGTCTATTGGTTGGGTGCATTATTTTTGTATTAAATATATTTTTACTGTAGTGTTCACTTATCTTGGTACACATTTCTGTTACACGATATTTTCTTATTTTATAGTAGTAAATATTATGTGTTTAAATCTTAGATTTATTAACGTTATTAAACTTTTCACTATACAGTAACACTATCTCAATTGGATACTCAGATCTAGAACATACATACATATTTATAATCAACATTAAAACTGCGTTTGTGTGTAAAATATTACCTGCAAGTTGCCAGAATTTGAAAAAAAAAATGTCAGGAAAACTTTTGAATAGCATTATTTACAGTAAGCTACATATGGATATTTGGTGCTCGTTTATACTCAATCCCGCGAAGACATTGTTGATGCAATAGTTAGATCCTTGACATTGGAGTGTGATATAAAAGCGGTGAAGTACAATTATACTTTAAATTACTGTAGGAAATGGAAAGCAAATCTATATCAATAGGTACTGAAGGGAAGGCGCTATTTCGTAGGGTATACTTTTACAAGAAATATGTTTGTGAACTCGGTTTTGACGTACATGTAATATTGTGATAGCTAATTATACTTGGCGCTTGCTTGTGGTAATTATAAAATAGCCTGAAAACGCCTATCTCTTGTCAAAATAACAACGGAAGTGAAGCCTAAATACATAAAAATTATTTCTGAGTGCCATATTGATATGGATTTATAAGCATTTTGCGTCCATTTGTCGTTTTTGCGAATTATACACCATTACCTCATTGCTAGTTTCACATGCCATTATCTCACACAATATTACATACATGGCAAAAGTTATTACAGAAACGTATTTCTCGTAAAATTCTAACCCATTGTTATATACATATTACACCTCCCCATTTAAGAATATCAATTTCAATATGGCGGATTTCAAGATGGTGGCCATGAAGAATGTACCGTCCACGTGCCGATTACCCATTACTATGGATTTGCTTTCCATTTATTTAAGCAATTTTTAAGTATTTCAACACTTTTATATCACTTGCCACAAACAAGGATCTGACTATTTTAACATCGTTATCTACCAAAGTATGTCGCTCGGGTTGCCAGAATGTCCATGGACAAATAATTTGGCATCCAAATCATAATGCAGGAAAACATTTTTTTTTCTTCCCCTTTGGGATGTTTGGCTTTTAGTATTGGCGTGCCATTATACGAATTCTCCAAAATTTTACATTTCTACCAATGTGGGTCCTTGGTAACTAAGAGTATAGGAACTTTTAACTATCAGCGCCAGTTGACTGTGTGTTACCGTAATTCGCGGCATTGAGTATAAAATAGCGCCTGAAATGTAGTTTACCAAAACTATGCTGTTGAAAAGTTTTTCCGCCAATTTCTCTTCAAACACTGGCAAAAGTCACTAATATTTTACTCCCAAATATTAGATGCTGGTTTTAAGTACGTATATCTGTTCTAGATCTGAGTATCCACTTGAAATAGTGTAAGTTGTAAGTATTATCTTGTACATTCTGGCGTAGGAAGTTTGTGAGTTGAGGATTCTTATAGTAACTATGCTTAACCTCCTAGCTTGTTTCTACGATGAATCTGAATTATAAGTATGTGAGTTCTATGGTTTCCTATGGCTGATGTAAATCTTATAAAATATTGAGCCGACACATTGTAGTTGTTTTAAGACACCGTATGAACAATACAATGGTTGAAATGCTTGTTCTGGCCCCGGAAATTATTAGTAGTGGTATCGGAGGAGTATTAGGACCAGTTTAAATACACTAGTGTTGGCACAACATTTCAAGGTGCTACAGTAAGTTTTCCTTTCTCAAGTTGATATTTTAATAAGTTCTGAAAACGTGTTCAACTGTCTCAGTGAATTCTTATCTCCCTCTGCGTCTTCTTTCACAGAACGAAAAAGAAGATTACAGTGCCGTTACACTAGTCAATACTCCCTTGGGATAAGCACGTTTGTAGCACTGCAGAATGTGTTATGGGCTCTTTTACTATCGTTCGTCTTCACTTCTATTTTTTAAGGATAACCTTGCATTTTCCGGGGGCTTTGTAAGCACAAGCCGATGCTTCATTCCAGGTTTTGCCGGATATTAGTTTCATGTTAAGCAAAATGTAAAGTTTTGCTTGTTCTAATCAGTGTTTAAAAAGTTATCCAAAATTTCGAGGCCACTGAGACCAGTTGAAGAACTTTGTGGTAGCCATTTGTAATCACTGATTGTGTCATATAATAATTTATGTTTTATTCAGGTTTAACATAAATTTGGTGCATGTTACATAATAATGCACCATCATATTCAAATTAGCTAAAAATTGGGATGCATTAACAATGTAATAAAAATGAATTTTTAGTTTGTCAGATTAGCTATTTTATAAGAAATACGATATCTTTTATGGCTTTTAAATAAAAATTATATATTAAAGGGATGATGGAGTGGGCCTTGTATTTTTTTTTCATTTAATACTAGTCATACGTCATAGCAAGTTCACAATTTTGGATTTTCCTTGTATGACACGAACGTCTCTTATAGAGTTAAAAACGTGCGCACCATCTGTCCGCCAGGAACAGTACTTACAAAAACATATTGTAAGAAGAACACGGGAGATTAAGAGATTGAACGCAGGTAGTAACGACAAATTTTATGACAACTTACACAGCCGTGACAGCGATGTCTGAAGAAGCAGCAGTACGTACTACGGCGTGCTGAGATAATGTAGAAAATAATGCATTCTAAGAACTAAGATAAAATACAAAACGCTTTTAAAGTGGATAATTTTAGCAGTCCCCAAATCCAATGACTCGTGATCCTGGCGCCTCAGTGATGCATACTTTTTAAACCTTGGTCCTAATGTGTATTGTAGATTTTTTTTAGCGCATAGTAGTATGCGCTTCCGTGGCCGATGGAGACCTCCAGATCCGTAATTCATACCACCGTTCCTTACGCAATTATCCATAATGAGTTCAGCGCTTTAATATTCAACAACAAGTTCAACTGTGCCTGACCTGTTTTTGAATTCCAGTATTACGACAATGCTCGCATTACTCAACGGCCGATGTAACTGAGCATAAAATAAATATTTTATTTCATAGTCATTGATGCGGACAACATCAGCCTTATAATTTTCACTTTGCACATGTTTCTTACTGTGCATTGTGACGGGCATCGATATCAGTACGCTCCTCTATTATTAGATACTTAACATGCTGAAATTCTCAACATTTACCGCATTAGACATATATTCATAAGCTATAATACTTTTTTCGGCATTCTCACACATATGATCCACGTGGCGTAGATCATTTTTGTCGTCTGGCAAATTAATTGACCTTGGCAGTCTTTTTAGTAATGTTCTGGTAACATTATTCTGGTTATTCTTAAAGAGCAAATTTCGAATCGCAGCTATTATTGTATCGGTGTTTCTTTCGTGATTGGCATGCGTTGCGTTCTTGTTTTCTTGTCTTCAATCCAAACAGCGGTTGTCCGGAAGTCTTATCTTGGGTTAACACATCTTATCGCCTTAGTACATGTTTTACAGATTGTAACTTATGTCGAATTTTTTATTACTGCATAGATGTGATTCGGAAAGTGTCTGCATAAGGTCAAAGTGGAGAATCCTCCTAAGTCAAAGAAGTATATGTCAAATAAAAAACGCTGATTAAAATGACCTGTTGTTTCTTATACGTAATGCTTGGTAGATTTAGCAGATATTCCTACAGTTATTTGTGTTAGTTTTATCTGCAGCTGGCACAGTTAACAAGGATATCTTATACACTCGAGATTAAAAAAATATGGCGCAGATCGATTTAGGATTTCTAGAAGTGACATATCCGATTCCAGTTGCGCAGATTTGTGATTGAAGAACATTAGTTTAGAAGTGTGTGCTGATCTCTTTAGTTTGGTGGAATCAGTTTGTATGTTGATCAGTCGTGGCTTCTAACGTTACTTTAGAGAAGTTCAGCCCTAACCTTATGGACATCAATGTGTACTTAGAGCAATTTCAGGCCCATTGTAACGTCTATGGTGTGAAACCCGAACGAATAGTTGCCCTGTTCCTATCAAATATTACGCATTAGCTTTTCTCGACCCTGAAAGATTTAGTCCCCCCAGATCCTTTGCAAGATCGATCTTTTGAAGCCATTCAAACCTTACTCATGAATATTTCAAGTATCATCGAAATATTGTTGTGGAGCGTTACAGATTTCATACGTTACGCAAACTGAGTTTCATCCTGGTGCAGAATTCGTGCGTATGTTAAGAAGACAGCTTATGAGTTGGTATTTTATATTTCAAGCTGACAACTTGCAGAAATACCAAATTGTAGTAGTTGTTCTCCGAGAGGATGTGCGCCGGCGTTTACTTGCGAACGACAAGTTAACTTTACAAGAGGCAATAGATCTGCTGATCTTAGAGGAACAGGTGGAGAAAGATACGAGGTACTTTCGTAAAATTAAACCTTCAGTGCAACAACAGGTTAGAATGAAAGATGTACAACAGATAATCAGAGGTAAAGGTTTGTCACAGAGCAAAAAGAAACGTATCTGTTATAGATGAGGAGGATCACATCTGACAAGGAGTACAAGTCGTGTTTTCGTTGAAGCTGAAGTGCCTGAAATGTGGTCGCTTAGGAGACATCAAGCCTATTTGTTATCCAAAGGCGAAGGACAAATCCACTGACGAGGAATCCGCTGATTTGGTTCAACCAGACAATTTAAGGCCTTTCTTCGAATACTGTAATGATATTCCCGACCATTCGAAATCGAAGGGAGACAGCGGAGTGTCAACTAATATCTCAGGGCAGGTGCTTCAACGATACTTTCATGTACGATTGTGTTCAGGGTGTGGCTGATAACGGAAATGAGAGCAGTACAATTTCTTTGGTGGAGTTACAGCTTGAAGAGCAACAAGTAAAAGCGATAGCAAATACGCCTCAGGAGAAAAGTATAATTTCCATGAATTACTTTTACAGTTAGGTAATAACCGTTTACTGAAGTCAGGTAAACATGTCTTGCACTTAGTACACAATACATATCTACAGATAATTGACTTAACGGAGTCACAAGTAACGAGGAATGCTAAGTTTTTTTATTTTTTTTATTTTTTTTTTTAGTTTCTACATTGGACTTGTGTGATGTGATCTTAGGTTCTAAAAAATTTCAACATCCTATTTCCAGGATGGTCGTTTGAGCGGAGCAATGTGTTACTACCATTGTCAGGACAGGAATCTACATTTAATTCTAAGTAATCTATAGACATTAGCAAGGTTAAAGAACTTCAAGAAGAAAAATGGCAAGAGTTTTCAGCTACAAATCAGAAAATTCAGTCGCAAATTGTTTATTCACTAGAAGAGATTACGAAGAATGTGCAATTCTTAATGCAAGAGTTAAATCAGGTGAATTGGTCCGTCTTCATGAAGTATTCGGAAGTGATGAGAACAGTCACAATTCCCGACGTAAAGAACGCCGACGCTAGTAACTCTACAGAACATCTAATATCTTCTAAGGAGCTTCATGGTGAAAAGAATACGAAAAAGAAACCTCAAAAATCTTTTCGAAGCAGTTCCAAAGATGATTCAAGGGAAAACTGTTCTTAAAATCGATTCAGAAGGAAGATCCAACGGATCCGAGTCAAGAGTTGGCTGCTTGGTGAAATAGTCAAGGGATAATGCACAAGATGTACTCATCCAATTTTACTATCCAACGCAGGAATTCAGAGCAAATGGTGAACTCAGGAAACTTGGCAGATGCCAGGAAGCTTTTAGACAACATCCAAAAGGCAACCTACTGAATATCTGTCTAGGAAAAACAAGTTTTTATTTGATGCTAGCTTATCTAATTCAAGAGAACTTTGCTAATACATTCATAAAGCAAGTGCAATGATTGTTTAAACTACGAAATATTTTCAAGCTTTCTACTTGTCTACATGATAGCTATATCTATTCTACACATCTTCAAAACTGTTATTTTCTTTATTTATAGATATCATAAAAAGGAACATTTATTTCATTGGTGTAATTTCATTTTTTTAATGTATTACTGATAGGTTAATAAATCCTAATGTGTTTGTTTATTCATTTTGTAACTTAGAATCTGCCATACATATTACATCGATTTTTGTAATTCGCTCCTCAATAGCCAATAGAACATTAGCTTTGATATGCAGCGAACTAACTTGAACTAAGCTGGATAGCTCGCTAGCAGTGGAATTATTCTCTGTAGATTCTACGTGTAGTTGGCAGTGAACTGGAGTTTTGAACTTGGGCAGACTGCTTGCATTAATGTCAGATTAAATAACTTGTTTGTGTTACAATCTGCATGTATTTAGAATCCCCAGTGGAGTGCTGTAATAGATTCCTTTTGGCATCTTTTTCTTACAGAAAGCCGGGGTGAATTGCTTGTGGCAAAATCAATAATTTCGGCATTTTTTTTTACTAATGTTCTGGTAACATTATTCTTGTTATTCTTTGAGAGCGAATTTCGAATCGCAGCTATTATTATATCGTTGTTTCTTTCGTGATGGTTTGGAGTGCGTTGCGTTCTTATTATCGTGTAGTCTTCAATCCAAACAGCGGTTGTCAAGACGTCTTAACTCGGGTTAACACATCTTATCGTCTTAGCAAAGTTGGACATATCGTAACTTATATCGAATTCTACATTACTGCATACTTGTGATTCGGAAAGCATATACATAAGGTCGAAGTGAAGAATCCTCCTAAGTCAAAGAAGTTTATGTATAATGCTGGTTAACACGACTTATTGTTTGCTTATCCGTAATGCTTGGTAGATTTAAAAGATGTTGCTACAATGATTTATGTTAGTTTTGTCTGCAAGTAAGATTCTTCTCGACATTCGTTCTTGATATCCTAGGGCACAGTTAACAAACATATCTTATACACTGCAATTTTCACCTTCTCCGTTCGACGTCAAGCCTATTCTGAAAACATTGATGAGTTTAGATCATTCAGGAAATATTCAGTTTCGTTGCCTATAATTAGATCCTTGATGCCAGATTGTATGTTATAGTGTATCGTCTCATATCCTATGCTCATTTTATATTTCGCCAAGAATTCTTATCCCCGCAGTAAACTGTGATTCAGAATATTCATCCTAGTGACCCAATGCTATATTCCTTGTTTTGACTCCAAAACATTAAAACTCCCGTTCACACGATTTCAATTTAAGTTAGGTTGTAAGAATAGAGCTCTCACTGTAACAGAAATTGCTCTAATAATGTTGCAAGTGTTTCTCAATCGCTCCTTACTGATTCTGAAACCCTTTTACTGATAATTTGCTTGTTGTTTGTTGTAATTCTTGGTACATAGAAACCTAAAGGAAACAAAGATGTTAGTCGCATGGCTAGTTTGTGATTTTGAGCATAATGAACACCGAGATAGAATTAACAAGTCTCACCCTAGGCGGAAGCGAAATGCTGATAAATAACACTTCGCTTCCTTGAATCCGGAATGACTGAATGCGACACATAACCTGAAAGAGCCAGTCCTAATTAGGATTGATATGGATTCCCAACGTCAGCCAGCAATGGATTCGGGAGTTATATGCCTGCAAATTAACATAGGAATCCGTAGCAACTACCACGTCTAGCATTTGTTTGATGTATCTTTCTCCTAAACTTATGTAAAATGCTCCTTATGAACCATACAATATATAAAGCACGAGAGGCAAGTGGAAGATAGCATTCAAACATCCAAAAAGACAATTTGGGTTAAATCAAATAATTCTCATTGAAGGCAAGTTGGAAGCATATACAGAGAATAAACGAAAAAAAAAAAACATCGTGAGAAGCACAGAAAGTTTGTTCACAGTGTGCACACTTGACAAAAGCTAACTCATTACACTTGGAACACGTGTCACTGTCGACTGAATCAAAACAGTAATCGTAAGGGGAAATCCACATTCCCTGTGCTTCATCCAAGTAAGCAGCTTTGTAGAATGCGTACCGAATCAAGTTCCTGAACCTGGGAGCGCTGAACTGATAGATCGTGAACGACTGCAATGCCAGGAATTGGTCACGGTCGGTCAGTTACGTACCGCATGAATGACTTGTACTGCCCAAAGAAGTGCACATTAATGGTTGAATCTTACCTGCACATCCTCCAGGAATCAACCTCTTCTTGAAACCAACATCTGCGGGTTTAAGGGCGTCAGAGAGATTGTCATCCATGTATGTAGATCACGGGCCCATGGGCAGGAGGATCTCTCCATCCGCAGGAACATCTGACCAGAAAACTTCGGTGTAGAACGTTTCCAAGTTCTCCTTACTCATGTTTGCCGATTTGCCTGCGAATGCTTTAATGTTCGCAGGATGCAGAAAATCTGCCAGATGGTTCGGACACAAGAACATACATTGGTCGAAGAATCTCACCATCCATCGAGATGACAGGCATGATCAAATAACTATGGTTTGTAGCCATTGATCCAACTACTGCTGTGATGACCCGACCAGTGTTCCCTTCCATCGTGGCGCCCGAAGTACATGCAACTCCTTGTCAACGCGAGTTTAATCTGCGTTGCAGACTTGTGAAAACAGATAGTCTGCACTGATGATCAGATTTCGTGCTTGCTCCATGAAGGCATCCGCAAGCTGAGCGACATTTGCTTCTTTCTCCTTTCAGTTCATGCTGACTCTGTGTGTGATTGCTCTGTCCACAATGTTGTTACGCTTTTTCGAACCTGTACACCCACGATCAGGATGCTTTGAACTGAAGCGTTTTTGCAGATCCATGTGCTTGATTAACTTCATCCATTTGCCCAGATCCGTAATGTACGATCTTGGATGACAGGACCATTTCTCCTGTTTTTCCTTGAACTGCTCCATATGCCTTATTTAAGAGCACGCCCACGATGGCTGGTCCATCTTCTTCTCATAACTGTACAGCAGGTTCATACTTTTGATGTACCTGAACTGGTTCATAACATTCGTTGCCGTTCCACATCACGTGGAAGTTCACCCTTTGGAATAATCGTCCAGAACTCGTACGCCCTCTTCTTGTAGTAATTCCACTCGTATTCAGTCATGCCTCTTGGAGTGGAGAACTTCTGCATCTTTTTCGGAGAAGGGCAGCACTCGGAACCCGATGAAGACTGCGACTGCTGTGATGAACATGGCTTAACTCATACTTCGTCTCCGAAATCCAGATCTTGATACCATTCATAGCCATCTCCTTCGTCGAATGCAAGTGTCCGTATTTCCTGAACAACTTGCATGCCACTGGTCAATAAAGACTTGATGTGAGAGACCATCCCTCTTTCCGCCAGATTCGGTGGTCGTCCAATTGTACCGAACTGCGTGACCAAAGCTGCAACTACAATTTTCAGATACAACTACCATCTGTAAAAAAGGATTCGAGCACTTTAGTATTTGCTACATCAAACAATCATCAAAGTCAATTTGGAAAAACAAGAGATATAAGAAGAAAGCAAGAGAGCAGTGGAGAAAATGATTAGAGACCAGAAAATGTGATGTCAGGTTGTGATGACCCAACTCAAACATTATCGTTATGCTTGCTATCGGTAGTTAGGTTAGGCTTTTGTTTGAGTTTACAATACACTTTACACTTGTTAATTGAGTAGGTACACTTACGTTCAATGTTACTTTTACTAGTTAGTTATTACAATCTTCACACATCACCTGTATAGAATTGCACAAATAAATTGCTAGTCGTGTACTGAACGATTTACTCCAACACTAATCAATAAATACAATTCTATACTATCTCAAGTGTCATAAGATTGCTTTCCGACCGGACTATTATTGGCTGACGCAAAGGGTGAACGATATTTCTTCCCAAACACGAAAATTACCACAATATTTCTCTACATTGACTATTAAATATCTTGTTTGATGGTTTTATTGCTGTAGACTTTCTAGATTATCCTCAACTCTACTCCATTCAGTATTATTCCTTTGTGAACTTCCAAAAGATCTTCAGTTTCTTAACTATGACCACCTAATTGATCTTAGTCTTCAAAATGTAACCTCAAAAGTAGATGTGACAAATTTCTAAGTGAGCATACGTTATTTGTTCGTACTGCACTTTTCGTAATATAACATTAATATAGAAACCTACTAAAACAACAAATAAAGCATTAAAGGTTAATATAACCCTTTCCATAAAAGGTAGTAAACCGTCGCGTGGGGCTGTTATGATCTCAGGAGAAAACAATTTCGCACTTTTCAAAATATTCCTTTGGAAGCAACAGAACATAATACAGCCTTGAAGAACGATATAATTTAGCAAGCTACTGTGAGCGGCGGAAAGCGACTACTTGCTTTTGCTGTGCTGAAAACAAAATTATCTACGCAGGGTCACATTTACACCACGCGAAGGTTCCAGGGTTAATAAGAAAACCTTGCACTAACGATCCGTTAAAACACAATTACTTGTTTTTCAAATTTCGTTAAAACGCCAACAATAAAAATGTACTAAACTAACTCTTATTCTAGTTTCAGGTGAAAGAACACGGACGAGAAAATTCAGTCACGAAACGTTTCCAATGTGAAATATGCGGGTATAAATCTATCGAAAAAAATAACTTAAGAAGACATATAAAAATTCATAGAGGAGATAATATTTGCGAATGTGAAATATGCGGATATAAGTGTACTCAGAAGATTAATCTGAAAACGCACATGTTAACACATACAGGCGAAAGACCTTTCCAGTGTGAAATATGTAAATATAAATGTACTCGAAAGGGTAATCTGAAAAGACACGTGTTAACACATACAAACGAGAGACCTTTCCAGTGTGAAATATGTAAATATAAATGTACTCAAGTAAGTAGTCTTAAAAGACACACGTTAACACATACAAACGAGAGACCTTTCCAGTGTAAAATATGTAAATATAAATGTACTCGAAAGAGTAATCTGAAAAGACACATGTTAACACATACAAACGAGAGACCTTTCCAG
>JAGDQP010017797.1:1630-11761 GCA_022664845.1 Lepisma saccharinum | reverse complement strand
ATCTGAAAAGACACATGTTAACACATACAAACGAGAGACCTTTCCAGTGTGAAATATGTAAATATAAATGTACTCTAAAGAATAATCTGAAAAGACACATGTTAACACATACAAACGAGAGACCTTTCCAGTGTGAAATATGTAAATATAAATGTATTCTAAAGAGTGATTTGAAAAGACACATGTTAACACATACAAACGAGAGACCTTTTCAGTGTGAAATATGTAAATATAAATGTGCTCTAAACAGTAATCTGAAAATACACATGTTAACACATACAGACGAAAAAGTTTTCCAATGTAAAAAATGTGAATATAAATGTTATCAAGTAAGTAGACTGAAAAGACACATCTTAACACATACAGGTGAAAAACCTTTCCAGTGTGAAATGTGTAAATATAAATGTACTCAAAAGAAGAATCTGAAAACGCACATATTAACACATACTGGCGAAAGACCTTTCCAGTGTAAAATATGTAAATATAAATGTACTACAAAGAGTGTTCTGAAAAGACACATGTTAACACATACAAACGAGAGACCTTTCCAGTGTGAAATGTGTAAATATAAATGTACTCTAAAGAATAATCTGAAAAGGCACATGTTAACACATACCGACGAAAGGCCCTTTTCATTGTGAATCTAACTGTAATCAAAGGAGTTGCTGTAAAGCCACGTACGAATATATACAGCGGAAGATTTGTAATTAGAAACGTAAGTGTAAATGAATTCAAATTGTGATTTAATTTTTTCACAGTTGTTTGTGAATTATTACGAAATATATAATATATCCATACATAAAGTGGGTCTGATTATAAAACTAAAATTAAAAATAAAACTAGTACGTTGAATCAGCAGTGGGTTCAAGACTGGCAATATCAATTGTTCTAATATTTTTTTTCTAATTTGAAGTGTAAAAATATATATTTGTGGGCCTGAGAAAAACTTTTTTTTAATTTTCGTGCTACTTCGGAAAAGAACGTATTTTTACTATTACCGGGTCCCTGACAACATTTTACGATGAATCAATTTCTTAAACTGTTAGTTCATGTTCAATACATATATTTAGGAGGAAATCCGCAATGGGACTGCCTCTGTGAAAGCTTAAAAGCATTATGTAAATTTCCTTGGTCAGAGCCAAAGATACTTAAGGGCCAAAAATGAACAGAATATTTCACTCGTGCAGAAGGGTGCTAATGTGAATTGAAAGCTACATTCCTAATAAAAATTGAAAGCTTTTTTTTTTTTTACATTTTTAACGTAAAAACATACAAAAGAACAAAAGTATTATTAGTGTTAAATAGTTAATATTGGTGATCAAAAGTGAAAAAAGATTTTCGTCAATAAAACATTTTTTTTTGCCTCGGAATTTTGTTTTAATTTCCGTTGTTTTCCGGCCTTTAAACTATTACTCGAAACCAAAATATTGTGTCATATTTTCCTTCAGTGCAATTAGCTGCAAGGAGTACAAGAGCATTAGAATACTTCTTAATATTTATAGCATATGGGCCGGACAATTGAGTATAATTTGGGGGTACCAGATTTCCTTCTAACCACAATTGTATTGGTACCTGAGGACCACGAAAAACTATGATGGCCGTCTCGGAACGGTAGCTTTCCAAGAAGGCGTGGAATCAAAGATGGCGCCCGAATCAATTTATAAAAATGGCAATATCTCTGCTCCTAATTATCGAATGTCAACGCTCTTTTTTTAAACGATAGCTCTTTATATTCGTAACAAATATAGTTCTCATCATGTTTGCTGTATCTTTGACGATATCTGAGGAAAATAACAAAAATAAATTTCAAAGCGTTTTAAGTTTTATTTAATCTATACTAATCGTGACAGCAAAAGATTTTATGAAAACATACTTTGGGCAAAAGAAAAGATAAACTAATTAGCTTGAGTTTGATGTATTTTTGAACATTCTAACTATAATACAGCCGGAAATATCAAGATCTGAATGTTCAAAGGTTCGAAGCGTTCAAGAAATTAAAATCAAAATCAAAATCTATTTTTTTAAATGAAATTTCTCTTTTGCAAAAAGCACGTAACTGGAGCTACATTGTAAATTTAAGTTCTCTTCAATGTCTGAAAACCCAATCCCTTCGTTAACTGTATGCTCCTCAGGATCTGTTTGAGATAGGTTGTTACAGTCGGCGAGCTTACAAGCAGGTGTGCACTTCATGTTTTTAAGCAAAGAAGAATAGCTAGGTAGCTTACAGGAACGAGAACAAGGGTAATTTAAAAGGCTCAAGACAGCTTCTGGAGCTGATAATCCGGTCATCCACTGAACAGTTAAATGTCCATCCACTCTCGTCAATTGTCCAACCATGGTTTTTGAGCCTCGGGAATTTCAGGAAAGTTCTCCAGGGATCGTTTCCAAATTGAAGATTGGTTATTTGCTCTAAGAACAGCAATCTTCGCAAGGAGTGAGTTGAAGATAATCGATTACACCTCGTTTGCTTCAAAATAATTTGTAGCGTGCTTCATTTACTTGATCAATACGCTTATTTTTCACATACAGGAAGCAAATAAACTTTTGTAGTTGGCTGAAAAGTTCACTGTTTATATTCCAGTCTCTTCCTCATCATTTCGTAACAGTTTAATTGACTTTAATTTTCCTTCACTACACATGGAGCTAACTAAATCAGAACCAAGTCATTGCGTGAAGGGAAGGTAAAGAAGATCCCAAAACTGAGACAAGTTTCCTTACATCAATAAGTAGAATTCGTTTTTTTCTTCCACGTTTAATGTAAATATTACTTTGATTCTCAATATGCACACACAAGGAGCACATCCGTGTCATTTGATTTACATATGGCATTTGAAAACTCTTGTTGGGCATATTTAATATGTAACATCATTCTCGTATCAGCTTCTTCTTGAGAAGATGACAGGTCTGGCACTTCATTGATATCTTCTGCTGTAATTTTTAAAAACTTGTTTCCATACGTAACGAACAAATTTTTTCCTTTCAAACCCATTCTTTTTCCTTTTGCTGCCAACTTTCTGCTAGGAATTTCGTTAGCTTATTTTTGCTGTCATTACTTCTTAAAGAGTCGCTTCCAGTTTTGTACTTTATATGCACTCTTCAAAACATGAAATGATATCCCTTCATCAGCACCTCTCAAAGTTCTTTCAGCGGACTCTATTTATTTCTCTTTATATGTTACTAAAATGACCTACTTTTAAAACTTGTTGCAGTATAAAATGAGATGTTTCATCAAAAGCACATTTTTCTCCATTTAACTTATGAATAAGCTTGATTGCGTCAATAAGTGTTTCAG
Source organism: Lepisma saccharinum (assembly GCA_022664845.1). Classification (NCBI taxonomy): domain Eukaryota; kingdom Metazoa; phylum Arthropoda; class Insecta; order Zygentoma; family Lepismatidae; genus Lepisma; species Lepisma saccharinum. Next base: position 8,469 of record JAGDQP010017797.1, on the reverse strand, counting down.
ATTTACCTTGCGGATGGTCGGTAGGTGAAACCATACCCTCAAGAAAGTTCGCTAGTGCGGTTTTATTAGCTTTCATTAAAGTACCATCAGTAATCGCTAGACTTCATGGCAAAGGCCCCAAAGGATGACTGAAAACTTTCTCCATCTTTAGGTTACTGTTTTCTGCTATCAAAATCATGTTTCCGTGAATATTATCTGTCTTTAAAATTATTTCTTTGTTGAATGTTTTACGCCTAATCTCCTGGTTATTTTGGAAAGTTTGCAACTGAATTTTTTATTTCAGAAACCTTTATCCTTTTTTAATAAAGAAACCTTTATTCTTTTCTAAACAATCATGTTTGAAGTCTTCGTAAGCTTTTCCCCCGTTCTGTCCAGCTAGTAATAAATGATTTTGAACTTCTGTCGGTGCTTCTAAGCCTGTTGAAATGTGCACAATGTTGCAGGATTTTTTGTCGAAAGGGTTCTCATTCTGCAGAAGCTCAACTAAGGCCGAGACTTGTTCTTCGTCTTTAGAAATACGAGTCTTCTGAAGATCCTGTTGCTGGTATTTCTTGTCTGGAATGATTTCTACAAATTCTCGCATCTTTCCAAGTGATAAAGCTCGATATTCTGCGGTGTAATAGTACAAACTGACTGTTCCAAGCTTTAAACTGAATCCTTTTGTTCCACCTGCTGTCTGTGTAATGTGTTCTCTAAAGCCTGATCAACTGGAATTCGTGCAAATGGATTCTTTGATTTTAGCTGTACAGAAAATTCTCCAGACATGAAAAACGCAATAATGGAAGGATTTCTATGTTCCAATTGAGATAGTTCAGCCAAATGAATTGATAAGTACCTGGCATAGTTTATTTTATATAAAGCAAAACACAATGGGATCATTTCTTGTGAACACGAAAGGTAGAGTAACCAATTACCTTCCCTATGAGCTCGAATCAAACGCAACAGTAACCTCACTAAATCTATGTAAAACATTCAGAAAGACGAAAGTGCTCCGTGCTCATGTCTTAAATGATTAAGATAGCCTTCGAAAAGAATAAAAATTTCTTTGATTTTGTCGTCTCCATACAATGTTTCAAAACTGTTTTGAGATATGTCTTCGGCAACTGAACAAAATAACACATTTAATTCTGTAACTGTAAAAGGAAGCTGAATATTTTCGACTTCGACATGATCCAAGAACTCATTCCAAATTATTCACATTAAGGCTTCGTAGACTCATTTGTGGAGTTTTCCAGCACGGTTGTATTGCTTTCCGTCTAAAACTTGACAAATGAAGCCAATTGCAATTGTTTCTGATTCTACTGCTAAGTTTTTAAATTTAGCTTTACCAAATATCTTCCCAATAATAGAAAGTAGGTTACAAACTATGTGAAAAGGTCCCATCATTACGAAAATACTGTCAAATTCATTGGGATGTGTCCACTTAACTTCTGTTGCTTCTGAAAAAATGGCCTGATCTACAAGAACAACAATATTTTGCAAATTTAGGCTTGACTTTATTTGATTGCACTCAGTCAATATTTCATAAACTGTTGACTTATTAGTTGCTGAGTGATTTATGGAGGGCAAATAAGCTATTGTATTTCGTTTAACTTCAACATTGTTCCTGACTAGTATATTAAATCCTGTCCAAGAACTAACTGTCTGATTTCCAGAGCTGAATTGCCAACTTAGAACTGAAAGTAAATTTTTCCGTTTATATTCCGAAAACAATCTAAGGCAATCAGGAATTGGCTGTGTTGTAATCTTAGGAGGCTCAATCTGCTTGCGTGAAATATATTCTGGTAAAGCTGAATGATGAACTACAATGCTTATTTTCTTCTTATCATTAAATACAGGTCTCAGAGGTCTGAGTCTGATACTTTCTGAACTATGCCATTAACTCGGTGGGACGTTCCTGCTCCGCTGAGTGTTTCCTCATTCCCATTGATGTTATCAAAGGCAATGATAGTCGGACCCCCTGGATGAATACTGCTAGGCAGAGGAATTTGGTTGTCTTGAACGGTTGCAATTTTTTGCATGCATAATGAAGTGTCTATTTCAAGTAGTTTCGAGTAGCTACAACCATGACCCATTCTATTCAAAAGTGAAATTAGTTCTACATTACCAGTTAACGTTTTTTACCGTCATAGGCAGCAATACATGTTTAGGAGTTAAAATGTTTCCACGAGAAACTGCATAAATAATATCCTGTGCAAACGACCACATTAGATGTAATTCTCGTGATGCTGAGCCTCCAATCGCCCACTCTAGGAAATGTTTCAACGAAGATGGTATATTAATGCCTTCAGGATGTAGATCAGCAGGAGATGGCGGCCAGGTACATCGATCTTTGTCAATCTTTTTTATAACATTTCTTATTTTTTGTGCCACTCCAGAGATGTCCCCTTCTTCAATCCCATTTGTTGATTGATCCAATTTCTTTTCAAGTCGAACATATCGTTCTAACAGCGTATCAAGACTCAAATTATCAGGCACCACATAGGACGTTCGGTCCACACATTTACACTGTAATGAACTTTCAAACTGTTTCTCGATGTTATATCGAAAATTCTTTTTGGTTGGATCTCTTATTTGGATTCGTTTATCCGCCGGAAATTATTTTCAAAATTATATCATTTCTTTTATAGATCTTTTGGTTTACAAACAAGTGTGTAGAAATATAATCAAACAGTTCTTTATAAGCTGAGCTTTCGGCTTCTAGATAAGAGTCTGTGCTTTTCGGTTTCGCCGGACGCTTCCGTGTATAACTAATGTAACATGTCTTATGATAATGGGCTGCAACAATATCTCTAGCCGTTATTGCGAAAAAAAAATATCACAGCGTTCAGTAGCGATTTTTCTCAACGTCTCATCAGCTCGCAAGTCAAAAGCCTGTGTTAAACATTCTCGTGTTTTACTCTTTTTCAGATACTTATTGTCTTTATCGCAAAATATGCAAATTTTCTTGTAAATTCTACTTTGCGAAATATTAAGGGGAAAATGTTCTTGACTTACCTCTGATAATTTGCTAGGTTGAGAGGAAGGACCAGCAGAATCCGCAACCAACACCTTTAAACTCTTCGGGTGAGTGAAACTCGCTCGGCATTCTCGATCTTATTTCACACTTATAAGATCACTATTACATTCAATAGAAAGATCCAAAGATAGGTTTAAATCGTCGTTTCAACGCAGCGTCATATAGAACTGACCACAACGTTAAATCTCTTGGTGAAAGCACTTCACATGTATAGTTTACTTGACCACAAATAATGCAATTTGTTTGTTCATGTTTCTTTTTATTACATATCAATTCCTCATCGGACATTTTAGATCCTGACAAAAACAAACAAGGTAATAGTATATGATCGAAATAAAGGAAATTGCATCGTCAATACCACTCAATAAAATATTTTCCCACCAGCTCCAGTATTTATTGTTCACAATAGGCCCTATCAGTTCTACTGTTATCGCTGTGTGACCATTACTTGTCGCCAACAGCCCTACAGTGTGCGAGTGTTCATGGAAACATTCCGCCTCACTATTCATTGTTTACATTCAATTGCAGTTGCTGCCTCCCTCACCTTTGAAGATTCAAATCGTATTATTTCCGGCTGTATTAATGTTAGAATGTTCAAAAATACATCAAACGAAAATAATTAGTTTATCTTTGTTTTTGCCCAAAGTGTTTTTTCATAAAATCTTTTGTTGTCACGATCCGCATAAATTAAATGAAACTTAAAGCGCTTCGAAATTCATTTGTTATTTTCCTTACATATTATGAAAGATACGGCAAAAATGATGAGAACAATATTTATTGCAAATATAAAGGGCTATCGTTTGAAAAAAAGAGCGTTAAAATTCGATAACTAGGAGCCGAAATATTGCCAGTTTTATAAATCGACTCGGGCGCCATCTTTGATTCGACGCCATTTGAAAAGCTACCGTTCCGAGACGGCCATAATAGTTTTCCGTGGTCCTCAGGTACCAATACAATTGTGGTTAGAAGAAAATCTGGTACCTCCAAATTCTACTCACCTTACCAATACTGGCCCATAGACTTTTTTGATCAGGTTGTTTGAATGTTTTCTACATATTTCGTACAGGCTGCTTTTAAACAATGGACATGAAGAAAATAGAGCTTCATTTCAAAACGAATTCAGTCTGAATTTAAATAAAAAATGGGTTTAAATGTAGACCTGCCAAAACCAGGGTTTGGGTCCTCAAATGACGGCAATACTGCGCGGAGGTTTTTTGCTGACTTGAAGCGAAGCTCTGAAATTACTGGAATTAATGAGACTGTGATTCAAAGGTTTTCTGTGATCTTACGTGTCATTGCAAGTGGTTCTATTGTTGATTTAGAACAATTTCAATTTCTTCTTTGTGACACCAAAAACCTGTATCTAAAATATTATTCGTGGTATTACATGCCAAGTACTTTGCATAAACTCTTCTTTCACGCAGTTGACATCATGAAATATTTTCAAATACCAACTGGACAATTGTCTGAGTAAGGGGTTGCTCAATGGTAGAACGCTCACTTCTGGTGCCTGGGGTCCACGGTTCGATCCTAGCCTATCTCAAACCATTTGTGAACTTGATGGTGGACAAACACGTTCTTGGTGGATTTTCTCGGGGTTCTGCAGTTTCCTCCCACTTTCTTCAGTCCACCAATCCATCATCATCCATTGGGCCTGAGCCAAAATTGTCTAAATAAAATTCAAATTCAAAATTAATTTTGAATATTTAAGATATGAAAATACGCTGCCGCGCTTACTGAAACATGATCCATGAGTAAGCTCCGTGCTTTGAACTCCAAAACTGGAAAGGGAACGATGGAAAGAAGAGGACAATCTTTGAAATAAGGAAAACAAAAATATGCTACATTTGGTTCAAAGGCCGCGAGTAGCCTCTTTGCAGCCGAAAGGGAGGGGAAAAGTGGAGTCGGAAACAAAACCATTTTATGACTTTATTGCCTTCTGTGTCCTCATGTTTTCTCGACATCTGTCAACTACAAAGGAGCTTTGGAGCTAATCAAAGGAATTGGAAGGGCAAAAGATGCTAGATTCTGTAAAGATGCGTCAGTGAAGGTGCTAGGTGCCAAATTGGGTAAAAAAGTGTTATATTTGGCACCATTATGCTAGGGCTGGAAAGCCTGCTGGGAAGCGAGTTTGCTCTTCTCTACAGAAACATCGGACCGATCTATTTTATTAACTTGAACATTTGTGGTAACCGCTGTTTATTAAAACTACTGGTAGAAACAAAGAAGTATAACTCAACATACTGCACTCTCTAGCAAATTAGAGGATGGGATCGTACCAGAAATTGAAAAGGCGCCATTTTTTTCCATTATAGTCGACTCAACTGAAGATATATGCAAAGTGCAGCAAATGCTATTAGTTGCATTCATGTGACTCACAATATCTGCGACATTCCACAAGATTTAGAAATTCACGATTCATTTCTCGGTTTCATTGAAGAAGAGGGTCGTTCTGCGAGTGGTATTTCGTGTCTTATTCAGGAAGTGTGAGAACGAGAAAGATTGTAATTAGTAAACTGTCGAGGAAACGATATGATGGAGACAGTGTAACGAGTCGGTCATATGATGGGGTCCAGAACAAGATTAAAGATATCACTGTGAAAAGGATATATAAATATTTTCAGATTTCCTGACTACGTTAACGTAAATACATGACATACAAGTTTCACGAAGGAAATAGTAATTAATTTGAAGAATGCTATTATTTTTAAGCAAGGTAAGATGGCAATAATATTCATTGGTTTAGACTTGTTTGCATTAGAAAAACCAATGATGTTGTTTGCAGAATTATTGCGTAACAATAAATAAGTTTGCCACTGCTCTGCTGTTTAATATTTATGTTGACTAATGGTTACAGAAAAGTGAGGGTTTCGACCATCTTGCTCCAAAACAATTATCTGTACTACTTGCATTAGTTAACTGTAAACGCCATTCGTACACCATCCTGTACTTCTATGAACTAAGATAAGAACATTTGTAATATATTTTTCAAAACACAATTTTAAATGCGAAAACTATTTCAAATTCATCCTAATATTTTCACATCAACAACGTCTACGTTTAGATATGTTCATTAGTTGTTCATTTGTGGTAATCAATTAAATTTTGATGTGGGTTGTTAACATGTTCTAAAATAAATTTTCTTTTTAGGGGTTTATTTCCCTTGTTAACTCGGGATCTGTTCAGCGATTTAACATGTTTGGCTGTATATTTCGTAGCCAAAAATGTATATTTGTTCATAAAATTGGGAAATGGCTCAACGTTTCTCCACACGAATATCACACACGCTATCAATTCTTAGTCCATTTAAATAATTTGTCTGCTTCTATCGGTTTGACTCCATCGTATTTTATGTATTATGATTTACAAAAAAAATGTTCGATTCACAGTGTATTTGTAGCAAATTGTTTTGTCAAAATGTTAGTAAATCACTTTATTCTGATGTCATATCTTATCATAATTTACAAATTAGCTACAACTATTGCGCCAGCATACTACTACTAAAATTTGATATTTTGATTGTACTTGGAAAGTTCTAGGAGATTCCAATAGTACGAATCTATTTCGACATGTCTTAAGATAAAACATACACGAAATAATTCTTTAAAATATAATATTTATTATATCAGAATTAGGTCAACAGATTTTTTTACGGTAGAGTGACGTCTTTAGCTTTTATGTTATCCTGTTTATTGGTAGACAATGTGGAGCCGTTGCTGGGATACTAACAATATCGTAATGTTCCTTTCAGTTTTGATTATCTAGAAGCAAACATGTACGGGATTGGTTTATAGCCCTTAACCCTTTATTTACATACAAG
>JAGDQP010017796.1:0-37804 GCA_022664845.1 Lepisma saccharinum | reverse complement strand
AAGTGGAGAAGTGGCGATAAAACTCGAGCTACAGTATGCCTTTTGCAGTGCCAATAGTCTTGCGTGAACCAACCAGTCATGCTGAAGACTTATTTCTGTCTAACAAAAATTGGGGGTCATTCTAAAACAACAAAATCTATTGAGTACCCAAATGTTTCATCCCCTCAAAAATCCATACGACATGCACCTGAACTCCCAATCCCTGATCAATCTGCAAAGTCAGAAGAATCTTCTCCACCAGAGAAGCTAGCAAATGAATTGCCCGAACCATCAAAATTCCTTTGATCCAAACTATAGTCCAACCAAAAATACACCTCTTCAGGTTAACCAGTCCAGATTGAACGACTTAGTAAGAGATCTAAATCTTAGTAAGCAACAAGGTGAGTTGCTTGGATCGAAACTTCAAGAGTGGAATTTACTGGCTCCTAGCACTAGAATTTCAATTTTCAGAAACGTCATGTACAATTTTCGGTATACTACATAATGCAAAATTCTCTCTGTGCAGGTACAAATATAGATGTTTTAAAGGATGCACTAGGTTTCCAACACATCCCTGAAGAATGGAGGTTATTTATCGACTCTTCTAAAACAAGCCTTAAAACAATAGTTTTACGCAATGGCAACACTAAACCATCAATTCCAATGGCAACACTAAACCATCAATTCCAATGGCACAGTTAGTAGAGATGAAGGAAATATATGAAAGTCTGTTTATGTTGTTAGTTGTGATACAGTTACTGTTGGCAAATCTGTGGGGACTTAAAGGTCATTGCTATATTACTGAGGCTTCAGGGAGGATTTACAAAATACTGTTGTTTTCTTGGCTTGTGGGACAGTAGGGCAACTGAATCATACTACATTCGAAAAGGATGGCCTCCAAGAGAAACATATATGCCAGGGCTACACAATGTTAAGTATACCCTCTTAGTAAATTCAAATAAAATTCTGCTGCCGCCTTTAAATATAAAAGTAGGCTTAATGAAAAACTCTGTTGTTGCCTACTTTAGAAGTCAGTTTCCAAAACTTAGTGACACGAAAGTAAAGGAGGAGATATTCGTCGGGCCCAAATTCGGAAACATTTAAAGGATAAAAATCTTTCAGACACAGTTAAATAATGATGAACTAGCTAGCAACCTGGAAAGCTTTCAATAAAGTGGTGTATGGATTTTTGGGAAATCATAAAGCAGAAAATTAACGACAATTGGTTCAAGAGCTCCTGGATAGCTATCAAAGATTAGGATGTAGAATGTCCCTGAAAATTCACTTTCTGCATTCCCATTTGGAATTTTCCTCCGAGAATTTAGGAGCTGTGAGTGACGAACAAGGAGAATGATTCTATCAGGATATTCAAAAAATGGAGCAAAGATATCAAGGTAAATGAGATCCTTATATAATGGGCGACTACTGCTGGTTTTTAGTTAGAGAAAGTGGCATGCGCTACATAAGGAAGAACTAATTGTAAGAAGAATTACATTATTTTCAGACTTTATAAGACAATTGTGCATTTGATCCATTGGGAGTGACACATTGATATCTGTTTTTTAGGTCAATATTAATTTTTATTTAGTATAACTAGTAAGTCAATTTTAAAAGTGTGAAAACTGAAACTTTTGTTGTATACTATAGGAGCTACAGACCACTTTTTCAATGGTACCATTTGTTAAACGTATTCTCTGGTGCTTTATGTGTAAACTGAAAACATTCTCTGACCAGATTCTCCAGTTAGATACGTATATTTTATACATACCTAGCATTATGTTTTAAGAAAACTAGGTGATATTGTCGTTTTGCCAGAATTCACCTCACCTCTTTCACACAAAAACCTTACGTCCTACGACATTTTTATTGTAATTTTCGTGTTCAGCAGGGTCGATTTAGTTAGTAATCGTAGTAAAAAAGTGTTAGTAAAAAAGACCGATTTTCGTCCATGTGGCAGAAAAAAGTTTAAATTTGTTGACTAGTGATAATAGTTGTAGAATTGTTATAACATCGAAGTTGAATTTCTGAGTTTCAAGGACACATAGTTTTGATAAAGCGTTTTTTAAACCAACTTGTTTTGTGGATCCCAGAGGGAATTTGACCCGTGAATACATGCGTAGGGAACAGGTGGACTGATCTCTCACTCACCATGAAACACTTATTGTTGGGAGCCGTTCATTACTTTGGGTGATATCTTTCGGTCATAGGTATGCATTAAAGTCATTGGGAAACAAATTCCAGATCTTTGAGACCAACTGCTGCCGAGTTAATTTATAAAAAATGCCCTCAAAATCTAACATTGGAATATTCACTAAGTTTGCAGTCTACCTACGCCACCAACTAAACTGTTTTAATTAATAGAAAGCGCAACTAATCCAGCAAAAGCTCTGGGAACATTAAGTCGAATCCTAGACAATACATGAATACCTCCACTGGAATTCAGCAAATTTCACCTCAAATGTAGGAATTGAATAATATACGAAAATACAAAAAGAAACAGCTTAAATACACAGGAGATTATAAACACAAAAACAAAATAACTTCCACTCTGCCTTCAGAAACAAATAGTAGAACGAAGGTTCTCCAACGACATATGCGTGTCCAAATCAACCATGTCTCTCCTCACACACATTCGGAAGCAATGAAAAAATGGAGAAGAATGAACCTACTTGAATGAAACCTGCCGCTTAGGTAGAATGCTAAAAATGTTGACAAGAGAAAGAGAGCAGATTGCTCACTTGCTACACTTTGCACAAAATAACACAAGCACAATTTCATCAAATGGCTTTAACGTCATCGTTAAGAATATTTCCAAAAGACCTCAGTGCTCCAAACAAAATATAGAGGACAGAAATTACTAAGAATAAAATTAAATATCTATGTATGTGACGTAGTTGACATAAGCTATCCTATTCTTAACTACTCATACCAACCAAAGTCTGATCTTATTCCGAACTATACTAATAAATAGTGTCCAGCAAAGAGAATAAAAGAGATCTACTTACGTTCATGTCACACAAATTAGAAAGAGAAGACTACTATCAATCACTATTCTGGATTACGCTACTGCTTAATTACACTCTCAAATATTACAACTATACTCAATTATTCTTTATTACTCTAATCGACTTACCATATACATTGCTAGGAAGAGATGGTTTGAATTTATTGTTCTTTAACTGGAGATTTGAGTAAGTAGTAAATCCAAAGATAGAGACATGTTCTACTAATAATAGTTTGGATAATTCTAACAGTTTTCGTTGTTCAATTAATTGCACGATTATCATAAGGAGACAAAGAACAATTCGATGTGTGACCTTGATAAAGTAATGTTACAGAATGATTTCATATCCATCAAAGAGCAAGTTAATTAAAAGCTGGATGTAGTGACTGAGGAAATATTATTACTTCAAAACAATTTAGCAGAAAAACATAACATTATCAAGGATCATGATTCTCTGTCGCTACCGAAACAACAAGGTACTAAAACAGTGTTCAGGGAGACAGAGTTATCAGAGAAACCAAAGGCTTAAAGAAAACATGACAGCAGTAAGCTAAGGCGAAAAGAGGATAATATGTCAAAGGATGATGGTAACGCAGAAACTAATACACAGTTATTTGAGACTAGTTTCAACATTGACTGGAATAAGTAGTTAGATCAGATTGGATTATCATATAAAGAGTTAAATCCTAACTTCGAGGGGCAACAAACAAACAAACTTAGAAAAATAGTTGAAGAACGAAAAACTCAAAGAAGCAAGAGAATTAATAGAAATTTATAACGTTGTCTGATACAATGAACGAAACCGACAAACTCTTTGGAAAACGATTTGGTAAATGAAGGAAACTGTAACACATTAACAACATGATTTTGTCAGTTATGAATTGTCTGGTTAAACGGTAAATAGAAAATATCTTTAAGTGACTGTTCTCGGTGAACGAAGACTAAATTGTAGATTCAGCTTTCTAATTAAATGTGACTAGATAACAACAAATAAATTAATTTGATGTTAGGTTATTTTATGTTCATCTCATAACGAGATAGATGTTTCATGCTTTTATGTTTTCAAAATGATGTGTGAGTACATGAATACACTGTAGTGAATGCTGGTTCACCCAGGAAAGTCCATATTATCAATGAAAGCGGAGGTGAATGCAGTGAACTGAATATTCAATAAATTACGTGGAGAATTCAACGTTCACGACTGACCAACATTGCAGTTTTGTATGTAGTTACTTTTTGTGTTAGAGGCGCTGGGTATAAACAAATACTTAGATACGAAGACCATCACTTCGGTATACAGTATTTACGTTCTATGATCCTATTGTATGGTCTTTCTAATCCCGTCCTTGAAGCCTCTGAAGCAATCTCTGTCCGGAGATCCGAATGAGGGACAAGTTTACCTCCGGAATCTTTTACTCCATACGAATACACAGATCCATTTATTACCATTTGTTGATATGGTTTAGCAGTGTAGAGTTGTCAGCTATATAGCATCGAAGAAAAACACGAAGCTCATCTCTACGTCTACGCTATACAGTCTAGGGGTGAAATGGTGAAGATACTTCCTTTCACCACAAAATTTTATTCGAGATTATATTTCCTTAGCTTTTGTAGATCATTCTACTAACTATAAGAAAGGAGTAGTAGTTTTGTCCTGACCCGGAATATTTCCGGAACCTCGATATCTAATTAAGATTTCTATGTTTCCAAAATGCAAATCTACCAATTTACGAAAAAAATTGAAATGTGCAAAGAAAAAAGTGAACCATTATATTAAACATGTTTCCGCTAAACGTTACGTCGATTTTATGTGTATTCTCTGGTCGAAAGAGCATTGGAAAGACATGGCTCTATTGGCCATTGTAAAGAAAACGGAAGGAAAAGTAAAAAAAAAAATATTAATTCAATAATACAAAAAATAAAATTTTCCACCTCTTAAATATTTATTTCATCTAATTTTTCAAACATTTCCTATTGTTACGTTTCCAGTTTTACTACACGAAGTATAGTTCCTGGCATTGTTATGGTCAGCTGAAAATTACTAAGAAATTCAGTCAGCGCCTTTGATAAATATCTGGTGTAGTAAAAAGTAATCCATTATTTTGCCAATACATGGCTTCAGTGATCTGTATCTCGCGTTGTATAAGTCCGATCGGGTTCAACGAGATGGCGCGCAAACGATGAGATTGCGTACTACAAACACTGTTCAGATAGTTGTGATGAGTTGACTCAGTGTTGTGTGTGAGCGCGCGTCAAAATGGACACTAGCAAAGAGAAAATAAGCTATATTTTACAGTTTTTCTTCGATAAAGGCGAAAACGCAAGCCAGGTGGCTGCAAATGTGAATAGTGTTTATGGTCCTGATACTGTAACAGACAATCATGCGCAATTTTGGTTTCGTCGATTCCGTTCTGGTAATTTTGACGTCAAAGATGTACCACGCACTGGAAGGCCAAGTGTCGAAAATGTCGATAAAATCATGGACATTGTTGCGTCCGACCGTCATGTAAGCACTGTTTCGATTGCCCAAGAGCTAAACATTGCACAAAAACCGTGTGGAACCATTTGCATAAGGCTGGATACACAAAGAAGCTTGATGTATGGGTGCCACACGAGTTAACGCAAAAAAACCTCATGGACAGAATTTCCATCTGCGAATCGCTGCTGAATCGCAACAAAAGCGACCCATTTCTGAAGCGGTTGGTGACTGGTGATGAAAAGTGGATCACTTACGACAACGTCACGCGAAAACGGTCGTGGTCGAAGCGCGGTGCGCCGGCGCAAACGGTGCCCAAGCCAGGATTGACGGCCAGGAAGGTTTTGCTGTGTGTTTGGTGGGATTGGCAGGGAACTATACTGTCAACAATTGGACCGTCTGAAGGCAGCAATCGCCCAGCTTTGGCCAATAGGAGAGGCATTGTGTTCCACCAGGACAACGCCAGGCCACACACATCGATAGTGACTCGCCAGAAGCTCCGGGAGCTTGGTTGGGAGGTTCTTATGCATCCACCTTATAGTCCGGACCTGGCACCGAGTGATTACCATCTGTTCCTGTCCATGGCGAACACGTTTGCTGGTGCAAAATTCGCTTCAAGAGAAGCTTGTGAAAATCGACTGTCTCAATTGTTTGCCAATAGGGACAAGGGCTTCTATGAGAGAGGCATCATGATATTACCTTCCAAATGGCTACACGTTATCGAACAAAACGGCGCATATGTGACCTAAACCGGATCATTCTAACTATGGTAAGTCAAGCCTTCAATGTCATGCAAAAGTAATGGATTACTTTTTACTACACCAGATATGATGCAGGAGCCAGATGGAAACAAAGATAGAACTGATGACAATAACCATTGACGAACAAAATGTTTTGTCCCTGTCTTAATGAAACATCTTTCGTTCAATTTGAAGATAGCTGAATCGTGACATTGAATTAATCCTATGTTCTATGGATTCAAGTTTTTATAAACTTTTTTTTTTAAATTAAACCTATTGATAAGCTGAAGATAATACAGAAGGCCGTTTCGCGTATATGTGTTCAATTTTGAATCGTCCACTCTGCTCACAGAATTGACAAAACCGAGTGGATAAAAGGGCAGGAGAAAACCAGCAGCCTGTAGTAGTGAGTTACTATCGCAAGTGCGTTATGTACATCATGACTCTAAAGGTCAACCGGTTTTGGGAGAGCTACGTAGTTGCACTTTTCCACGCCATACATTCTGTGTCAAAAATTAAAATCAGCGAAAAGATCATGAATGTGCATTGGGTTCGACGATTATCAAGAACATAATTAATCTGCATAAAAACCAGGAATTTAATCAGCCACGACGAAACTAGGAAGCGAACGTGCACTGCAGTGACGCCGCCTGCGTCTCATATGTTGCGTCGAATGGCCCTCCAAGAAAATCCCCCTTCGCAACGTGTGATGGCAACACGACTCCACGTGGCACAGTCAACTGTTAATCCCAACCTGCATGATAGTTGAACAATCGAAAAGTGTTTAAAAGTCGTGTACATTGCATAACGGCGGCCCATCGGTGTGAGAGAAAGACAAACAGGAAGCCCCTCTACGAAAACCATTTACCCGAGGAAAAGTGGAAATATGTGAACCACACTGGATGATGCATTGGTATATTTGTTAGACTGTGACAAAATTCCAGTCATCACTTTAACATCAAGCAATGTAAAACCCGTCTCGAAGTCATCCGTCAATTGCCAAGCAACTTTTACGAAGAGATTCATTGCTGTCGCCGGACACTGCTATCCAGGCAAGTTAACTATTCGTCAAGTCTCTAAAACTGTCAAATCAACTCTGACTGTATGATTCACTCTATATTAAAATAATAATAAATTCACGACGGCTAAAATGGATATACCATGTAGTACGGATGACTGAATAGCAAGATTATATTACTTCGTGGTTCGTAAGCCGGAGTAAAAGGGTCCGTTCGTTAGACTCGAAACTCATTGGGGTGACAATATTGGATGGGATCTTTAAGAGGTAGATGTTCGCGAGGAAAATGGCTTAATTTCGCCCAGAAAAGGACCCTAGGGCGAACGTTCTTATTGTGGCAATGAACTTGCGAGTTCCATAAAATATAAAATTAGTTAGCTGCTAATTTTGACTTTGTATATCTTTCCTGAAGTGTTAATTAACAAAATTGTGTATATACTTTGTACTGTACCAGTGGGAGTTATTTAATCATTGCAGTTCTGTTTTAAATTTATTAATTCGAACTTTAAACCGTTTACAGTTTGTTTCGATAATTTTCATACTTAGAATAACTCTTGTGCGTAACAAGGAATATCGTGCATACTGCGTACTCAAATTAAAACAATGTTGTTTGTTCGCACCCACTTTACCACCCCTGCCTCTCTTCTTTCTTAACACAGACTGGATTGGATACCTCCAGGTGGAGGTACTGCAGGAACATTTTTGTTCGACTTCGGTCCGGGGCAGACTATATCCCTGTTTCGCTTCCCAGTCCCAATCCCTGACACTGCATTGGGACTGGGGTGCTCAAATTATTTGTTCGTAAATGTATTTTCTAAAGGTGAGGGGGGGGAGCTTTTTTCCTCATTTCTTAACTTGGACACGTATCGCAATTACCAGGTTTATTACAAAATCTTGTAACTCTATGAGTTACGGAACCGGCAAATTCATCGCCGCAGTAACACATTATTCAAGATTGGATTCGATAGCATCCCGACCATATAATTCTCGAAGGTCCCTTGTAATACCGTAACCGCACTGTCATCTCGGTCTTCCTAATGACCTCCTTCTCACCATATAATTGCCAATCACCATATAATGCAATCCTGGTTTTCTCCCATTCGAGCTACGTGACTTTCCCATCTGAGTCTTCGCGATATCTTTATTTTCATACTATCGCAATAATCTTACAGTCTGTGGATTTCTTCATTATGTAGCCATCTCCATTCTCACGTTTCGTATGTCGACTTGTTATCATGTATTTTGTTTTCGCTACGCGAATCTGGAAACGCATCTCGTCGGAAACTTTAGTGAACAAACGGTATTATTTGTAACTCTTCTATATTGCTTCCCCTACTAAATATACACCACTCGAGTATACGAACCCTTGGTTCAAGCCATTCAACGTTATGTCTTTTCCCTCATTTTTAGTTTTTAGGATCGCATATTCTAGTGAAATGTCAAAGAGAATTGGTGGCAAGGAATCAGCTCACTTCAATCCTCTGCGAATATCGAAGCTAGTTTACATATTATTCTATATATGGAGTCTGCTTATGTGGTAGCATTTGACACATTCTCACTAGCTTAACAAGTTATTTAGGAATTCCAAATCTTGCCTGGATATTATATAGATTTTTCTTTTTGATACAACCATATGCTTCTTTCGAGTCACTGAAAAGCAATTGGACCGTCCTGTTGTATTCACAATTAATTTCCAATATTTGCTAGAGGCAAAATATATTATATTTCTTCTAAATCCGTATTACTGATCTTCAATTAATTCATCTACATTTACGCTTGGAGGCGGTAGTAGGATATTACTCAACTCTTTATAATACTGATAAGGGGTACAGAGAGTTTATAATTAATTGAAGACTGATATGCGCTTGGGTGATTAGGAGCTAGCCTGTGGCGCTAGCCTGCGAACTTCGCTCTTGTATGGCTAGCTCCGGCTTACTATATCGGAGGCCGTTTGGAGCTTCCTCCGAGTAAACTCGGATTAGCGCCGACGATTGTTTTACATTTCGATTGCCTCGAAATAAAACGGATCTAGTGCAGCTTGATATGAACTCAATTTTCTAACCAAAATAATCCTAAAATATTCAATTCCTAGGATTTCCTTTGAAACACCTCCTTACAGAACATTATCAGAATCTCCTTCACCTTCTCCTTTGGACATATATTTAGATGAACTTTATTTATCTACTTCAAGGCCATAAGAACTGAAACCTCTAAACTACCGTGCGAAAAGTGTCTGGTTAATAATCAGAAAGTACTTTGTGTTTTGTATACTGAACTAGAAATACAACACAAAAAGAAGTGAAAACCTAATTAAGTAACTAATTAACAATTAATCTGAAGATTAATTGCAACGTAATCATTAGACAATAAATTATCTTTATTTTGTACTTCATATAAACTGCTAGAAACATTGCTACATGTATCGTTTGATACAAAAGTGGGTTGCACAATATGTTGTGAATCGCTCTTCATCAGAATGCCCGACTAGACTGTTGCATAAGCTCACTCAAAGTCCCAACTTCTCTCCCACCACCTCCCACTTAGCAACACATTGCTAGATCTAGTGATTTACGTCAAAACACAAGATTTTAGCAGAATAAAAGCTAACTTGCATCAATCTTGACTAACAGTCCACATTCTTAGCGGTTTTACACAAGTAAGAAAAATCCCTCCTCCTATGATTGTCCGATCGATGAGATTTTCGAACATGTAAAAAGGCCGTACAAGGTCAAATAGATTCACTCAGACTCAGAATCCATCAGAAGTCGCTGTATAACATTAGTGGTCGACGGATCCCTCTTCAATAAATAAATAAGGTAGGAAACACTATTTCTTGATTTTGCTTAAAAAATCCAACCATGAAACACATATTCAACTTTGAATTTTCTACCGTTTCGGGAACACAGAATTCATCCGATCTTTCGGAAACGCAGTTATTAGGACTTAGAATAATTCTGTAAGGTTTTAACTTTATGATGAACCGCGCTTGGATTCTTCTGTTCTCTTAGGCAAGACAAACGTTTTTTTGCAAAATCTCTCTCCCTCTCTCTTGTAAATCTCTTAGTTTTAAATAAACTCACTTTTATAGAACTCTGTGTTAGATACTCTTCCACCATAAAGTAAACAGTTGGAAAATATGTTAGGCTCTCTCCATAGGTAAAAAGGGCTGCATTATTCTATCTGCTATGAGACGCAACGTGAGCATCAAACTGCAGAACGCTAGACGCCAAATAGCTTATACCTCTCGTAGCCAAATATTAGTTTATGTAATAAAGTGTTATTTCATCTTCTATTGTTCTAGTAACGGACATTCACTGAAGAATACGAAAAAGGAGTATTCATTTAAATTACTTCAGAAGTTCATATTGCAATATCCCGTATATAATAGTTAATTCAGTATATAATAGCTTACACAAACTTCTCCACGATGTATAGGAGAAAACAAAATAACAAGAGTTTTAACATTATTTACAAGTAAAAGAACGGTATCGTACGAGATAACCATTTATTTTAGCTTTAACTCACTAGATGGCAGACGTGCAAAAGACAGAACTGGAGAAAAGTACAAACAACGCCAACTATCGGCATCCTACAATACTACATGCTTCTCATATATCGTATAAGTAGTCACCGGCAAACATCAGTATAATTTAAAAAAAAAAGAGAAGAAACAATCAGAAGGAAACAAGTATATGTATTAAGAGAACACAATCGGATACTAATTACAAAAACGGCAGATTCGTCAAATAACTACTATGTTCCGTATTCACCAATTTGACCGAATTCTAACCGATAACCTAAATTTACCTAGTAGAGGAACAATTGAAATGAATATCGAATACCTAAGTCTACCAGAAAATCTTTCATTGAATTTCACGATAAATTTTCAAAAATTTACAAAAATCAATAAATGACTTACATACATTAATAAACCATGAGTAAAATAAATTGTCAAGTAAATTCTCTGATCTTCATTTACATTCTTCATTAGCTTGGACTATGGCAATAGTAATTTCTATTATTTTTATATTATTTATCATATTAACAGTGACTCTATGTATTGTCTATCACCGAATAAGGAAAAACAACTTAAAATAATCATATTGTCTTTTCCAGAATGCCTGTCCTAGTCATAGCTGGTATTATTGTTCTAATAGCCATTATAATAACAATTTCATTTATTCATGTGCTATATCAAATATTAAAAAGAACAAACTCGATAGTGAACAAATAAAAGAAAACAGGGTATCATTCGACACAGTCATGAACAAGAAAAGTGAACCCACCAAACGCACGTTGGACATTAAATCTAAGTGCTCAACATTATTACACGTGGAAACTATAATGAAGAGTACAGCGCAAATATGTACAATTAGTGACCTTGTGTATAAATATTAAAGCAGTTCATAGCAACAACTAATTCATACTACCGACTCGAGGATAATGATGCCAAGTAAGGTGGAATCTGCCTGTTCTGTGGAATAGTGAAATTAGTAACTTATCACAAATAAATATATTTAGTGATTTCTACGAGGTGCGAATACTTTATCAATAGTGAAAGTGTTTAAGGCCAGTGTAAAGTAGTGTAAAAATAGTGCAACATAGTTTTCTCACTATTTTTCCCAGGAAGGGAAATGCAATATCCCGTGTGTTCACAGACACGCGTATATTACGTAAGTGCATTGACAGTGTTTATGTATGTAAATAGGTAATCAAAACAAACAAAACCCCAGATGGAGCTGATATCAAGAGATAGAGGGAGCTGGAATCGATGGAGGAGAAGCATAGAGGACTACTCCTACATTCACCTATAAAACCCAGCAGCACGGACTAACTGGGTATCACTTACTCTTGCGTGGTCAACTCCTCTTCCTTCACCTGTCCACAGAGGGCTTCGCTTCTGGGACAACCTCGCTCACACAGGGGGCATCGCTTCTGGTGAGTACTCTACCTAATTCAACCTTATTGCACACGGAGGGCTTCGCTTCTGGTGTCTTCCTTTAGTGCACAGAGGGCTTCGCTTCTGGCACGGCACCTAAACCCTGGCCTCTCCTTGGAGAACACCACGCAAGGAGAAGGCGTCCGCACTAAACATTTTTGGAATTAGTCCACGGGACGCTAATTTTGTTAACCTTTAGGAACTTGTTTATTTATCAAATTTACAATAAAATTGGTTAAAGGTTAAAACCGCAAACCCGTGTATTACTTGCTCTACCTATGGCACTCTGAGGGAAGGCCGCAAGAACATTACGATATAATACCTTTCACAGATTTGCTTTACCATCCAGAATTAGAATAGCAACATTGATGCATTTACGAAAAGTATTTCTATATATGTGCATGAATCCCCCATGAGTACACAGAAACACAGATTGTATATTCTTCTCATTTCCTGTTCGTTCGTACTCAACGCTAGTGGTTAGATAAGGTATTGCACTGCATTATATAGTATATAACAACAACAAACATACGAAAGCATCTAAGCAAATACTACTTCTTATTCCTCCCTGACCTCCGCTCTTAGAAGATGACTCTTCCCAGCGATCATAGAGGACGAGTGCCCATGGCGGCGGCCGTACTACTCCGAGTTTACTCGGAAATAGCTCGAACGGCCTCCGGTATAGTACACCGGAGCTAGCCATGCAAGAGCAAAGTTCACAGGCTAGCACCGCTGTAATACATTATAAACACGTAATACAATTTAGCATAATGAGCTTTTCACACTTATTCTTCAAGTGTATCAAGTGTTCGCAGGCTAGCGCTTTAACACTCAAGCAAGAAATGTTTCTTTAATTTATGTTCACCCTTGTATCACCGGATGGAATGTTGTCAATTTATGGACAATTGATTTTTTTCAATTATAGGAATTTGAACTTCGATATCGCTAGGTTCTGGTACCCACAGTTCTGCGGTATTCACTTCGAATCCCTCTGTTGGTTAAGCTGTGTGTACATTAAGATGCTTTTTAATATTGTTTTTTTCACATATCGAGAATTTCACGTAAGATTTTACGATTATTCCTTGCCTGATAAACTTTACTTAACGCCCTTACCCCTTTGTATAGATTTCTTATGTTACTTTTCTTAATGTTTTCCTCTATCCATTGAATTGTCTTGTGTAAGATATTATCCTTTTTTGTTTCTAAACCCGCACGTGGCGTTTCATTTCGTGTTACTGTAGCGGTCTACATTTTGTTCTATTTTATTTCTAGGTCATTGCTGTTTTGCTTGTTTCTGTTGCTGATGAAGGAAGCACGGTAGACTCATTCTCCATAAAGCCAAGCCTTGATTTACTGTCGTTTTTTCCTCACCTACACGTTCATTCGGTGCGTTCTTTAGTGTGCCACTTATTGCCTCAAACATCTTATTCACATTTAATTCATTATTATTTTTATTATTTTAACGTCATCTTTATTGTTACTTGATTTGGCTTAGATTTTGAACCTACTCGAGTTGAAGTCGGTAATCTGTTTTACGGCCAGATTATGTGATAGTTTTACTTCGATTTTCAGTTATTTTGCTTTTTTGGCTTCTCTGTTCACGATGCACGATTTTTCCTTACTTTTGTGATCACGAACTGATTGTCAGTGTCTTCTTCCTGCCCTCTGTAAGTCCTAACGGCCCGTTATTTTGTTATATCTCCGCCTACCTACTAATACGTGAACGATTTGGCTGTGTGTTTTGATTTCCAGGGATAATTATGTGTGAGTATATTTTTCTGTTGGAAGTACGTGCTCTCCTCTACTAATAGACTTTTTGATATCGCAAAAGTTATCAGTCTTCCGTCGTTGTTGCTGCTGACATCGGAAAGACTTAATTTGACTATAATAGTTCTGAAACTATCTTCTTTGCCTACTGCTGGGTTGGTACCCCAACCAAATTTTCGTATTATACTTCGATAATCAGTTAAGAACCTTGTCTAGCTGATTAAGTAAAAAGTATCAATTTGTAGTTAGCATCAAATTCCTCGGTCAGAGCATGGTCACTTCTTGAAAGGGTGTTGCACCATCGACTGCTCATCTTAATACAGCACTGTTCTTAATATGAAATCCTGATCCAAAACGGTGTGACTGAGTTCCCTTCTAGTAGAAAGTTTATTTACGCTGTTAAACGATATCTTCTCTCTATCATCGGATTTACTGCATCGCTTGCATTTCCAGCTCTTATTTTTCAGTTTCGTGTACTACCATCCGTTCGGTATTTAGAGTTTATGAAACACGTTCCTATTGTAAGGTCTTTGTTAATCCTGTCTTTGAAGCCCCGGAAGCAATCTCTGCCTAGAGTTTCGAAAGCGAGACTAGTTTACCTTTGGAATATTTCCTGCAGGAGAACACAGATACATTTATTACCATTTGTTGACATGACTTAGTAGTGTAGAGTTGTCAGCTATATAGCTTCGGAAAAAACACTCAAGATGGCGTCCTTTTTTCTTCTCTAAGTCTTTCCAATGTAATTCAACTACAATCTCAGGGTGGTAATGGTGAAGTTACTTCCCTTCAACACGAAATTTTTATTCGAGATTATATTTCCACAGCCTTTGTAGATCATGCTACTAACTGCAAAAACGCAGTTCTAGGTTCGGTCCGCCCCGGAATATTTCCGGAACCTTCATATCTAATTAGGATTTATATATTTCAAAAGTGAAACTCTACCAATTTACGAAAAAGTTTGCTACGTACAAATGAAAATAGTAAAATATTTCATTTAACGTGTTTCAGTTAAAATCTACGTCAACTTTATTTGTATTCTCTGGTCGAAGGAGCAACAGAAAGTCATAGCCCTATTGGCCATTGTTGCGAAAACGGAAGGAAAAGTTGAAAATAAGTCTTCAACAAAATATACATTTTCCCAACCCTTAATTATTTATATGATCCAACATTTTTAAAACAAATCCCATTGTTGCGTTTCCGGTTTTACTAAACAAACTATACTTTACTTCCTCTCATTGTTAAGGTCAGCGGGAAATTACAAAGAAATTCAGTCATCGCTTTTAATAAATCTGATGCAGGAGGCAGATGGAAACGAAAATTAATACTGATGACAATAACCATAAAGCAATAAAATGTTTTGTCCCTGGCTCAATAAAACAATGTTTCGTTCAATATGAAGATAGATGAATCGTGAACTTGAATTAATACAATGTTTTTTGGTATTCAAGTTTAGAATTTTTTCGAACATTTATGCCTAGTCATAAACTGTAGCTTGTAGTAGTGAGGCGTATTTTTTTTATGAATGTCCAAAAGCTTTTGGGTTCAGTTAAAATGTCAGTTTCACAGTTGCGCAAATAAGTTCTATAGGCTGCAGATATTTCTATTTTGGAGACAGTACGTAATTCTTTAAATTTATTATGGTGATAACTAACATCTCCGTTTGCTTGTTTCCATTTTCTACGGTGGTATGTCTTTTTCTTGATTACTTTAATTAAGTAATTTGAAAATCAGATAGGGTACTTTAGTTTTGATCTTTCTTGTGGTATACATTTATCAAAAATGGCATATAATGCATTACAGAAAGAGTCAACAGCATCATCGACAGTTAAGCTATCCGATACACTTTCCCAATTAACTGATGCAATGTCACGATACAATTGCTCGTAATTGGCTTTGGAAAAGTTGTAATCAATTGTATTTGATTTTGCTATATTTTTGATCCGCTTGGTGTACATAAATTCAGCTAATAATGCAGTATGATGAACATCCTCAGGAACGATCGAGTCATGTTCATGTATTACAACAATACTTTGAAAGTTAGAAAGCACTAAATTGTTTTACCAAATATGTTTTTAACATTGTTGAAAGATTTTAAAATGTAAAAATTCATCAAATTAAATAATTCACGGCAGGTTGTTGTTGAGTTAAGAAAATCGAAATCAGTTCCTCTCAATTCAGAAATATTGTAATCGCCTATTAGGAGAATTCTGCTTTCTGGTGGTAACACACTATATATAAAGTCAAAATAATCTTGGTATACTGAAATAGGAGACGCAGGTACAATACAAACAACACACACAAATATGCAAGTAACAGTATTTACAAAAAGTTTGGCTAGAATACAATCTACACCAGGGATATCAGGGGAGTAACCTTGCTGCACTCGAAATTTTTTATTTACAGCCAACAGAACTCCACCCCCAGATTTTTTTACAAGAGGAAGCAAGATTTCTGTCATCTCTTAACACTACATACCGCGAATCAAAAAGTTCAGGATCTATATGACTATCGGTGAGCCAAGCCTCAATTAATGAGAAGGCGTGGTAGTTATTGTTCAAAATGTTTTCATATAAGCTGTTTATTTTAGTTCGAAGGCCACGTGTATTTTGTACGTATAAACTAAAGTTTGTTTGCTTCCATAAGTTACACCTTTTGTCGTATTTACTGAGTCATTCCCCCCCCCCTCACAATCATCCCTTCTTCCCTGAAAACTTAAGTCTCAGCTATGAGAGCTTAATTTACCGGCAGTGGAACTTCTGGTGACAACTCATGGGTTAGAGGGGGAAAAGGGAGAAGAGGATGCACTATTCGTTGCTAGATTGTTTGTTTTCTTACCGGTCATGATTTTTTCCACCGATCCGATTCCTAACAACGTCAGTAAAACAAAGCCATAGGCTAAGTACGCTTTGGATACTTTCAACATCCTCTTGCAGTTTCTTTCGAACCATCACAAAACACAGCACTACAGAAGAGGCCGATTCTGGCTCTCCAGGTATCAAGAGAGATACCCATGTCACGCTTCACAGCACTTCAGAGCTCACGAGAAACACGTCTTTCATCTTCCACGCTCACTCACTCACTGACATTTAATACACAATCTTGTAACTCGTCACAAGTTCATCGCCGTAGTAACAAATATTCAACATTGGATTCGATACTGGGCAAAATCAAGCCAGTTTTCAGCCGGTGAATAAAATTCTTGAAGATCACTTATAGTACTATAATCCCATTGACATCTCGGTCTTCCCAACTCTTTCCCACAGGCTTACGAACAACGATATATTGTAAAGCTGGTTTTCTCCTATTCGAGCTACGTGAATTTCCCATCTTAGTATTCTCGATATCATTAATTTCATAATATCGGGGTAATCGTACAGTTTGTGGATTTCTTAATTATGCAGTCGCCTCCATTCTCCGGTCATTTCATCGCGTTTTGGATCATGTAACTTTTTCTAAACTTTATTTTTAAAACACGCAATTTATTTACACTGCCTGACGCCTGGTTGTACTCCAATTCACACAACTATTAAGTATTACAGGTAAAATAACCGTACTATACTCTTTCAATTTCAATTTTGTTATATTAATCGCGCGGTTAGAAGCTTCTGGACTGGATAAATATATGAATTATGTGATACTAAGTGACTGTTTCTTTCTTCCTTAACCTCGTTCTTGCTTATTACATATGCTACCAAATATTTACATTTGTTTACTTTCACTAAGATCTCATTCTAAACTGTTGTGATTTCTCATTTTCTTCTATCTTCTGTGTTTCGGCTTGTTATCATGTATTTTGTTATCTGTACGTTAATCTGGAGACTCATCTCATGTGAAGCTTTTAGTAAGACATCGACATTACTTTCTAGTGCTTCTATGTTGCCCTCCTATTTAATATACACCATTTCTGCGTATACAAATACTTCGATCAAGCCATTCAACAGCAGACACTTTTTCTCATTTTTAGTTTTAGAATAGCATATTCTAGTACAATATCAAAGAGAACTGGTGGCAAGGCATCAGCTCACTTCAATCCACTGCAAATATCGAAGCTATTTTGTATACTATTTGATATAAGCATTCTGCTTATGGAGTAGCATTTGACACATTCTAACTAGCTTAGCAAGTTATGGCGGAATTCCAAATCTTGTCAGGATATTGTATAGATTTTTCCTTTTGATAGAATCATACGCTTCCTTTACGTCAATGAATAACTTCTGAACCGTTCTATTGGATTCACATTTCTTTTTCCTATATTTGCTCAAGGCGAAAATATAATCTATTTCTTGTAAACCCACATTAGCGATCTCCAATTATTTCATTTACATATACGCTTGGAAGTGGTAGTAGATTATTACTCAACACCGTGTAACATGTTGGCAGTTAAGAGATTACACTTAGATTTACTGCATTTCTTATAAACCAGATGGAATGTTGTCAATATCTGGAGATTTGAAAATTTTCAATTTCTTTATAGAAATTTGGACTTCGATATCGCTATGTTCTGTTATCCACAGTTCTGCGCCATGGAGTCCAAATCCCTGTGTCATTACAGCTGTGTTTGCATTAAGAAACTTTTCAACATTGCTTTTTAACACATCGAGAATTTCACCTTAGGTCTCCTCGATTATTCCTTCGCTGGTAACATTTCCTTGACGAGCTTGTCGCTTTCTATAGATCTCTTGTAATTTGTGTTATTATTTTCCTCTATTCTCTTAAGTTTTTCGCGTTAGAAATTTTCGTTTTTCGTTTCTAAACCTTCGCTTGCTGTTTCGTTTCGTATTACTGTAGTGATCTACATTTGATTCTATTTCATTTCTAAGTCATTGCTGCTTTGTTTCTTTAGTTGCTTATGAAGGAAGCATTGTGCATTCTTCATCAAGTTGAGCCTTGTTTTGCTGCAGTTCCTCCGCATCTATACGTTCATTCACTACGTGCTTCAGTGTCACATATTGCCTCCCAAATCTTATTCACATCTATTTCATTATTATTATTATTAAGGTCAGCTTTATTATTACTCGATTTGGCTAAGTATTCGAAGCTATTTGAGATTTCGATTTAGTAATCTCTATTTAGGTGTGGATTATCCAGTAATTTTACTTCGAATTTAAGGTATTTTCATCCTTTCGTTTCTCTGTTCGCAATGGACCACTTTTCCCTCACTTTTGTCATCACCAACTTATAGATGGTATCATGTTCCTCATCTCTGTAAGCAACAACGTGAATTATATTGCTATGTCTTCTCTATCTACTAATACGTAATCAATCTGTTTCTTTGGTTTGACTTCCGAAGTTATCATGTGCATTTCAGATACTGATCTTTATGTTCAAAGTACTGATTTTTCCATTAGAAATGTTTAAATAGCAAAAGTTATCTGTTTCGCCATTGTTGCTACTGACTTTCCGAAGATTAAATTGAATATAGTAGGTGGAAAGATTTCTTCCCTAGCTACCTTCTCCTTAAGTCTTCCAACTTAATTTCCTATTATATTTAGGTCATCGTTTAAACAACCGAACTCTTTCACCGTAAAATGTATCTTTTTTTCAATAGCCTCAGCTTCCTCAGTCGGGGAAAGGGCATTTATTTAAAACTATGGTACCCCTATCGAGTACTCATCGTAATGTAAGGTATTCTCTCGTTCACGAACTACACATTCTGAACCTCCCAAAGCGTATTGCTGTTATTGTGAATTCATGTACCGAAAAGGTGTGACAGAGCTTGCCCGTAGTTGAAAAGTGTATTTTCCTTGTTGAATGCTCCTCCTACCGGAATTCTTTATCCTCCTACAGGAATTCTTGTATCGCTAGCGTGTTCATTTCGTACTTTTCAGCATCGTGTACCACCGTCTTAATAGCTCCCGATTTGTAAAAAGATACGTTCTTCGTTACTTCTAAAACGTTTCAAAGTTTTGTACGTGAGGTCCCCTAAAGCAGTCCACGCAAGATGATCCGAATGAGGGACTAGTTTACCTTTGGAATGTTTGTCCACAAGAGAACCCATAAAACCATTTGTTACCATTTCTTTACATAACTTAGCAGTGTAGAGTTGTGAGTTCTACAGCCTCGGAGTAAAGGCAGGCAAAATCGTTCTTTGTTTATATCTAAATCCTTGTCGGTGCAGTTCATCTTCAACGTCTGGGTAGTAATGATGAAGCTGTTTCCCCTCCACTAGAATATATTTATTCGAAGTTATGTTCCCTTAGCTCTTCTGGATCCCTCTTCAAACTACAGGGGAGCAGTTTGGATTTAGTCTGCTCCGGATTGTTTCCGATATCCAACATATCTGGTCGCCATTCCTCTATCCGAAACCCAGTGAAAAATTATATTTTTAAATAACGAAATCAAGGAACAAATCCGACGAGATTGTACTATAATCCATTACTGGGAAGACTAACATTTTAGGAGAGGAGTTGATCCTGAAGTCATATGGGAAGTTTGCAAATGTCACCCAGGGGCAAAAATCCTTAAAAAATAGTATTTCAAGGGTCCACCTACAATGCACCCAATTGTCTGTATCATAGATATGTTTGAGACGAATGATACTCTGCGTGACGTTTAAGAACAGAGTTCTGGGAGAAAAAGAATGTCCATAGCCTCCTCGTCCTGGAAAAAGGAAAAATAATTCAAACTTACGCCCGGTATTTGAGAAAATCTTTGCATTAATCTACTGATGTGGCGATGTTATTAAATGAGAGAGTTCATCGCATTTTGCAACTCAACAAGTAGAAAATCTACATAGAAAGTATGTACGAAAATGATCTTGACAGAAAAGGAATTTTGTGAATGGTACATTGCACAATGTGAAGAAAACCACCAAGTATGATTTGTTTGCCTGGTGAATCACGCCACTTTCAAGTTAAACGTTTCTTAAATGGCTCGTACTGGACACTTGATGAACCCCTTGTTATGGAAGAGTTATACAAGCAAGAGATGTATAACAGTGTAGTGTGGGTTGACTTGTAGGGGTTTCATGGGCCGTTCTTTTTGACGATACTGTTGCTATTAAAATTTACTTAAAATGAGTTCGGTAACCGAGGTTGTTTCTGTTCCGGAATTATGTGCATGTTTATCTACATCAGATTGGGGCATGCCCCTATTTTCATCATAATTTTAAGACTGGTTGATTAACATTTTCTCAAAGATGGTTAGTGCTCTTACCGCCCATACAATTCATTTTATCTTATCTCAATAAATGAACTGGCTGATCGGGTGGGTGCTTGAAGCGCATTTTTTTCCACATTCCCCAAAACGTACCCCCTATCTTTTTATGAAATCACTTAAAATATAAACAGTTTTACCGAAAACCTTTGACAAGAGATCCTTGAATTAGGGATTCTTCCAGCCACCCATAATGTTGTTTCAGTGCTCCAAATTTTCGAACATACATTTTCTTTAAATGTTTTGTTACTGTTAGAAACTCTTCAACACTCTACTTGCATCCTTTAATATTTGCCTTACATCCCCAAACTGAAAATAATTGCAGAATCTCTTACTTTAATGTGAGGCAATTGTACAAGAATGTAATGAAATCCAGCGCGTAATCCTCCTTTATATGCGAACTCCCCAGTGCCTCGTTATCTCAGTGTCGTAACCAATAGGACTGCAAATTTAACCACTTGTGCTTCATACATATGTCCTCTTTCATTTAAGCCCCAAAACAGAATTTTTATATGAAAAGAATATTAGAGCTACATGAATTATTTTGCAAATTAATCAGATATATTTATGTAATGTACCAAAACAAACATTGCTTTGTTAAAAGGCGCTATTACATTATCGAGCTTGCTGAGCAGCTTGTTTTCCCGGGCTTACTCAACGAGGGAGGTGTCAGTGTAAAAGAAAAATCCCCCAAGTTTGTTCAAGGACACGTTCGTCAAGCAAGCTTAACAATGTTTGCAGAAGTTAAATTTACTCGACGGCTGGTCGAGCTTGCTCATCAGTTTTTTCGATGAGATTACGTGGAATAGTACTATAATGCCGTGTTCAAGCTTCTTCGGTGAGCTTGAGTCACAGCTCATGCTCATAAGCATAGAGAGCTGGTGAGAAAGTCAATTACATGTTCAACTGCGAGCTTGGCTGTGGACCTCTCGTTACATGCAGTGTACAACTACAATTCAGGTCGTTATTTCTGACAAAATTCATTGAACGTTTCTTTGCTATAATCCTAAATGGATCCCATATTTTCTCATTTGCACCCTTTTAAGGAACAAGTATTCGATTCAGAATACAATCCAAAGTATCCCTCATGAAACAATCATTTTATGGCCAATTCTACCCGTTCGATTACCGCACTTAGTTAATGTATATGTTCTCACTAACGATACTGTCAAAACTTTTAGTGTGGATGTGAAGCCACCATTACGTGATCTGGGTATGTTTTGTTAGGTTTCTGTTAATTTTTCGTCCGAAAAATATATAGTTGAGGGGTTTGTGCGCACGAACCTTTGGGAGGGTCTAACCGAATTCCTGGTCCAAACTGCAAAAGTAGCGCAAGAAATATCCATTTGTATCCCTTTCCATGGAATACCTTAAATACGTTCTAAACTATTACCTACTGTTCTCTTGAACATTCCTCGCCATTCATAATCGTTTTTCTCCTTTATTTCTTAAAAAACTTCTATAGGCATGGTATAGGACTTTTCTGTTTTAGTGCACCTTCTAAACTAAAACATTATTTATTTTAAGGATGATAATGATATTTCTAAGACATATATCTAGTGTTTCTTATTTAACTACCTAATGGAACAAGGAAGGGAAACTCTATTTAATTACAATTCGAGTGTCTGCGAGTCTAGTAGAAGGTTGTAAGGCATTATGTTCCGTTGTTCCTTCTGTTTTACCACCTCGATTCTCTTTTTCGGTTTATTAGGTTATGCACGAAAGTTTTTCATACTTTTGTAATAGAGCTAAAAGAGAAAAACGCTTCAAAACGCGTTTAACTTCTATGAAGTTTGTTTATAACTTCCTCTCATTTCAAGATATATCGCTATATTTGCAAAGCACACGAAATGCTTCCATGATAACAGACCTGTCAACCTAAGGAAATGCAAATGCGGGAGGTTCGCCAACCTGAAAGCGGAAAAATGCGGTGGATTGCGTGAGAAACGAAAAACGTGCCACAGAGTTACACCTCAGACGTTAACTATCTTATAAGTACTATAAACAAATAACGTGTATGCTAACAAGTAATTTCAATTTTCTGAGTACTTGCAAAATTATACTAAACTAACCGTTTTTAACATTATTGACATAGTTTACGATCTGATCAGTTCCACAATTTTTTAGGCCCTACATACCAACAGTGTTCAATTTGAAGCGGGGATGGTTGGGATTTCTTCCTCTCTGCGAAAATCTTCCCTGACTGTTTTTCGAAATATTTCCCAAGCCTGGGATATGAACAGATGTAAAGTAGGTTTTCTACGTTCTGAGAAAGAAAATCCCCTCTCTGGAAATTATATAAATCGTACACTGCATACAATTCATCTACTACTATGTTGATAGGTAACAAGGAACAAAAATATTATATATCAGTTCAACAGTTCAATAATTAATTGAATAAACTTAAATAATTTTAAAAAAAGTTATTTTTACAGGCTAGGCTACTACATTTCATTTGTGTTCATCGTTGTAACTTGGTACCTTTTTCGGTAGTCTGTGAAAACTCACTGAAAGCTTGTTCACCGGACAATGGTAAAAGCCCTTCTAAATCACTGTCTCTCACAGAGTTTTCTGTTTATACCAAGCAAGGCTTCTATCGAGTTGCTACCATCAGCTATCTCGGAAAGTCCTGTAATCTTGCCACTCTAGAAAGTCATTTTTTTCGTTTTATTTCACTTTACAGGGCAAACTTTAAGTTTTACACTTTTTCTCAAAATGCGTGAGTTTGCAGAATCTTTGTGTGATTGCGTGAGTTGATACTTGAGTGCGTGTGACTCTCGCGGATTGCGTGAGGGTGATTACTCTGTGATTACGAAATACGAACCTTTACCGAAGTTTCCTTCACTTGTCAGCTCCGAGCGTTCAGTAAAAGGAAGGAAGGGAAGACTGCATTTAGGATTCGCTAATAGCCCTATCGACTTGATAAATGTTATACTGTAATATGCGTGAGTGATTTGCTTCAGTAACTGTTCTCGAAAAGAAAATGACTTATGTTCGTTATAGTAACAGGGAGTTTATAACAGATTTGATTGAGATATATGGAGGTTTTCCATGCCTATCGACGATGAAAACTACCCCATGAGGAAATCGCGGGCACAGGCGGGGGTAGACGGCCGACGGACTGTGACCGGCTAGTTGCCGGGGGGTGGGAAACTGGGTGGAATGATCAGAAAACCCCACCATTTCCCGACACCAGGTGGCATGCCATCAGTGGGATTATCATATCCCCTTTATTCCCCGCCAATTGTCCAACATATTGCCAATAACATGATGGGAAATGAAGCGCAAAAACCTTTGGCCCAACCCTTTCCCACCCGTGAAACAACGTATGACCCAACCATAACAAAACACATTTTCCTTACCAGTATCCCATACTTGGGCACTCAATACCCAACCAAATTCCCACCTGCATGTCTACTACCCAAAAAAGTTGAATCCCCAACTATTGTCCCACAGAAGGGACGTGGGACAATAGTGTGCAATATGTTTAAGTTAATTGCAATTTCTATCGTTATTAGAATAATTTCATAGTCCCTGTCAATTCCCATGGATTGTAGATTTGCATTAACGTGATGTTTGGTTGGTTTCAATAAACTTAAGAAGTAACGAATAGTTCAGTAATTTTAAGAATTTTGAAATTTATTCAATTCACTAACATGGTTCGTTAAATTCTTAACAAGTTCTATGAAGCCCATGAAATGTCACGTGAAAGCGTTGTCTCTAAACTATAACCCGTAGAAATTGGCAGGGAATATTAAATTCGAATTACGATATAACTTGCAGTAAGTTTAGACTAATTTTACAATACAGTCTGGAAAGAAGTGAAGATAAGACCTGAATATCTTCCAATACCTGTAACATCCCGAGGAAATTACACTCGAGTTAGTCAATATCACACTTACTTGTCTTCACACCATCAGCACATTTTTGTCCTCTTCACTGTCGATGTTGGACGATAACTAGACCAAAACAAGAAAGTCATTGAAGAAACCTATTCGAACATAAAGGAAGACTACAATGAATTTCAAGTATATGGTCCAAGTTTCCCATTGTCTTCTGGCATCGCAGTCTCCTTACATACACGTCCTTGCCGTCATCTCCTGGGTTAACCTTCTCCTGGCGTCATACGACGTATTTATATAAAAAAAATTATCATCCCAAATACGAAACACGAAAATATCAGGTTACTACATTCCTACACCTAAATACAAGACGTCGGTAACATCGCTTCTGAAGCTGTTCCATTGTAGTAACTTTCCGATCACATAGCCTAAGTGAGCTTAGTTTACTAACAATTGATAAATCGTTGGATTAGCAATCGAAAGGTCTTGGGATTCTAACGTCCGTTTATCTGACAGGTTTCTCAGTTACACTTGGCAAAAGCTTGAATGCCACAGCTATGGACAAAAGTAGTGACATGATACCTACTAATTTTGTGACTTGAAATTCCCTGAGTTTTACAGGTTTTCCATGATAACAATTTTTAAAAAAATCCCTGAGTTCTTAGTATAGTGGAACATGTAAATAATATGCAATGACATTTCTTTTAATCCTATAGCCACCCAGTCAACGCATGTTGTATTTTATTTATATTTCACAAGTAAAAAATCTTTAAAACAGGATTTTAACATTAAAAAATCCGTTTAGCAGTGCGAATGGAAGTCACAACCTCCGCATTGCCGGGGTGTGCTCTTACCAACTCTGGACAGGTCTACCTCATAAATTTCCCTGAGTTTCCCTCATAAATTAAAGCTTTCCCTGAGTATTCCAGATTTAGAAAGTTCCCTTAGTATTCCAGGTTTTCTAGTGTGGTAGGCCTCCTGAGTGATGCATATCAACAACTGACTTTTCTTCGCTCAGAAATGAATATCGTTGACTGCAACAGATAAGCATAATTACATGACACAGCTGTGTGGAAAATATTGAACTCATAATAGCTAAACAAGGTTAACAACCAGCGGCACAAATAATATGTACAAAAAGCGTACACATTTGCATAGTATCCTCGTTGTATTCCGCAGACAGACTGCTGCCCAATGGGACTTATTAATCCTAATTTTAATTTTTATTGCTAGATCTTGCATGCTGAAGGAAGACATTGATGAAACTTTCGGAAGTATTCGGAAAAGACATGCGCCAAATCTGTTACTCATAACTGTACCTACAAACTATTCCCTTGCCTTTTACCTACCAACATCAACCTGTCTCAGCCTGAGCCTGAGGTGCCAACGGACCACAAAAAAATTCAATGTAGTTCGAATCAGAAGTAAAAAGAAAAGAAAAGAATAAAAAAAAGTTGTGACAAGAATAATAGTTGAGTTATTACAAATGGAGCAAACCTCAATATCAACGGGTAATGTGAACACAGGGACCAGGGTTGCCCAGTTTTGAGAATGTCGTGACAGCTAGTTCAAGCAAACACTCAGAATGTTAACCACATAAATTTTAAGCCATAAATACGTTATTTATAGTACTTCCATTTTGTTTTAAATATTAGAAGCAACATTATTTCCCTTCGCTTATATCACTTGCCAATAATTCAACATCTCCTATAATAAAGTAAGTAATTTCTAGCAACTATGGCAAAAATTAAGTGAAACTTGAATTTCAGATTTCAGCTCAGTTACTTAACATGTATGCCTATCAGCACTGCATGTGTTTTCAAGAATTGGAAACAGGAACTCTTCCAACAGATGCATTTCAACCTAAATGTTCACAACGGTATCTTTGGAACAGCATCTAAATTAACTTTAGAGAAAAAAACAGCCAGACTTACCTAACCTCCAAGTCGCTTGATTAGTCGCTGTGCAGAAGGGGAAATAAACAACGAACCTGACTTACCTAACATCCAAGGGCCCTTGGTCAGTCGCTGAACAAATAAAGAAAAAGAAACGAACCTGGAAGGTATTTTTTAATTTTTGTCTGGTCCGGCGATAGTAAATAAATGCCGACTCTTCCCCTATAGTAATTTAATTTTCCCAATTTCGTCTTAAATTAGTGACCATTGAAACGTGGAGGTTAGATAATGTTAGATGCGGTCATGTATCTTTATAATTTTTCACTCTCGGAGCCGGTCAATTAGTGCGTAAAAAAATGGTACACACCCGCAACTATGGTGCGGATGCATATATAGTCTCACGTATATCTACGTATTTCACCCTTATAACACTCGATCGTGACTCTAAAAGCTACTCTAATTTGCGTTTCAACACTCGTACATACTTTGGTAACATAACCTTCATCCTGTAAATTTTACTTCTTTGGTGTAGATAAAGTAAACCGAACCACTTCTGTATTTACGAACTTTGTTTTACTATAATTAACGAAAAATAACCTAACTTTATAAACCTAGTCAGTAATACATAGGGTGTATCAGTTGCCTATACCCTTCTCAATATCTCTGTGTAAACACCACCCCGACATCTGCCTTGTGTGACTGCGGGGAAAATCTCATACAAAATAAGGGGTCGCTGGAAACGTTGCTCTTACCTTTCGATTACTTTGCCAACGATCGGTACTTTGCTCCTTGTACATTTTTTGGTATTTTGCAAAAATTTCAACATGGAAGAGAAAGATGACGTTTAGCAGACGTAGTTCAACTGCAGTATTACCGGTACTGTAGAGGTTGGTAGTTTATGGAAATGGAACATAAATGCAGTATAACTATCCAATCCTTATAAATTTCCAAAAGTGAAAGGAACACCTTGCATACCCCTCTTGTATTTTGAATATTTTGACCGCTAGTTGAAAACATTCACGATAAAAAACAAAATTCAGAGTTCTACAATACATTAATTACATACCTATTTCTATCACATACCTCATGTTTCATTTTTGTCTATCGCGGAAGGGCTACTACAGCCTAAACAGATGCGTTAATTAAATTCTGTTTATTTGTTATACATGTCATCCTTTATTTCTCGTGCCGCGGTATTGCAACTTCAGTTGTCTTCTTGTCCTGACATGTTAAACAAATGACTACGCGTCTGCGCCAAACTAATGGTGGGTTCTACATGAGCGTAACACAAAACGACTGCTCCTCCACACCCAGTGGGGAATGGTCGGGACTTGTTAGCCAACTGCGAACTGGAAAAATTTATGATGTGATTTCGTGTTTCTGAAACATACTTTAGTTATGCAATTAAACGTATATAATCATTTTAACTACCTATAATATTATATCATTCTTCCAAACACCAGCGAACCCCAACCATGGCCCAAAGAGGGAATAGCTGATTTCCCCCCAAGTGGCGACAGCCAGCAACTGGCCTACTTGTGGAGCGGCAAAAACCGGCGGCCAATTCCTCATGGGGTAGCGATTATAAAACAAACATTTGATAGAAAATAATTGCAAGGTTTTGATAGCCAACGTAAATGAAGTAGACTCAACTACAAACCAACAAACTTTGATCTTAGAGATTGTAATATAGTTGTGGTGTGTAATAAGTCGAAGAAACTCACAGGAAGGACAAAGGATTGCGCAATAAGACAAAGTAGATT
This sequence comes from Lepisma saccharinum, assembly GCA_022664845.1. Taxonomy (NCBI): domain Eukaryota; kingdom Metazoa; phylum Arthropoda; class Insecta; order Zygentoma; family Lepismatidae; genus Lepisma; species Lepisma saccharinum. The sequence goes on along the minus strand of JAGDQP010017796.1, from coordinate 9,223 downwards.
CGAGCTTCATTGAAAGAAATCTTGTCGAACAACCCGTTGAGCAGACTCATCGGTAAATTTGATTTATTGATTTCAAGATGTAAAAATACAAATATTATTACATATTAACTGTATTGTGACGTTATACAATTATAAAAGGAAAGTAAGGTCGTATACGTAATTACCCTTGCAAGTATGTAAGTAAAAATTGACAATATCTAAGAGTACAATTTAAAGGATACTTATAAGATTTTAAGTTCAGACGCATATTTATTCACCCATTTTGTAACAGTGAACATTTATCAAAATTAGACATTATAAATATATTTTATAAAGTAAGGATATATAATTACCTGAGGAATATTACAGAAGAAGTGATAATGACATTGCGAGTGTTGTGAACTTTTAAAAATTGTGTAAACGTTGTTAGGAATTCCCAGTGAAGTCCTGCAAACTTTTAAGTAGGCCTATTTCATGTTGTTTCATTCAAATCTGGGAAAATCCAGAATCTTTCCATATGTTGAGGTAAGTAGTTGTAATTTTCAGTTCTTTGAGCACGTACACAGAACGAGGAAACGGTTTCTTATTCTAACTCTGCACCCAGTTTTGATCGAACTCTTTGCTACCCCCATCTGTATTACTTATTTTAGCAAAATGGGAAAAGTTTTCAGTGAATGGGGACTGCAATCCATAGTTGACAAATAGAAAATTGATAAAAATATGACGTACGCCGTGCGAAAAACTTAGTTCATGTTTTGGGAGCTTAGCAACGAAATTCTGACACTCTATACTGATCTAGGGTTTTCGATGACTGGAAGCTTAGTCCAGTCAGTAAGACACTGGATCTCTAATTGTTAAAATCTAAGTTCAGGCTTCTCTGTTTTCCTTCGAGTATCCCCGAAAACTTAATTATAGCTGGCTTTTATTAGTCAAGATACTGAAAAAATCCAGACATTTATGATCGCCTAACTTTTTCAAGGAATGTTTCAGAAAGTTTTCACAGCGTGGAATAATAGAAATTCGCATAAACACTATGTGTTCTAAGCAAACCTCAGCAGGTACAAATAAATACTTACTCAGTGTTGGACTAATTTCAGGATGAATAAATGAGGAAAAATTTCACTTATCTGAAAAGAACAAGATAATAAAAAAATTATTAACTAAGGAATTCAAATGAAAATATGTAACAAAATTGATTTCCTTTAAATTTATCATTTTGGAAAATTTGCTGTAATATTGTAGCAACAATTTTAAGAATTATAAAACCTAAAATTTGTCTTCAGAGTAATATGGAATACAGGAAGCTAAAACAGGAAACCGTAAGTCAATCTAAGTTTTTGTTAGATGTTATATAGAGATATAGACCTTAACGATACCTAATGTATTGAGAGAAGATGTTTGTTAAAATAATAAATTAATAAACATATTTTGGAAGGAATTAAGTAAATAAAATAGGCAATTCTAAACTATTAATTATGTCCCAATACTAATAATAAGTTTACCCCAGGAGCCATAGCTCAGTCGTTCGAGGAGACCGATCGCAACTGTGCTAGCCAGCGGATGCAGTCCTCTGCAGGGCAATAGCTTGCAACAGGAAAACAAACAACGATTGTGTTTTTCCTCATATCTGTTGACGATTTTAAACTGGAGCTTACTAACAGATATTCGTGGGAAAATGTATGTATAGTGTTATATTTTTCTAGTGAAATGAAAACTGTCAATTTGCTTAACATTTAAAATAAAATTAGCAGTAGCACTGCGTTTGATATACGTAGCGTGAAATTATAGTAAACAATAAGATTTATTAAAAGCACACCATAAAGAATATTGCCAAGCACTGGATAAGAAACACATATAATGGGCACACTAAAGGATAAATGATAAACGTACTTAAATATTAGACGTTTGAATATGTATAGAATTAGATACGTACTCAAAAAATATCTATGTAAAATTAATATCACAGTTAATAGCAGAGAAAATAATAGACAATGTAATGGTTTCGTACAGTAAAAAATATAAGAAGATAATTATGAACTTGCAGTAGAAAGGGAAAATGAGGAACCTATTGATATTTCCGTCTATAAAATTCCCTTGAAATATCCGCTAAGCAGTTAACTGATATCCTGATCAGGATCTGAGTTTCAGATATTCGTATTTCGGATGTCTGAGGTATGAACACATCATCGTAGTATTTCCTAATTCGTATTTTGGGCGACTTTTTCTGCTAACAAACGATAAGTCTTCTTTCAATTCTTACTCTTCATTTACGAATGTTGAGAGGGGAGAGAGAAAGATCAGAATCATAGAAAGAGAGAAGAAATTGCTGAGCTGTACATGGATTGCAAGAATAGTGTTTTGGAAAGCAGTCATATAATATTCGGTCACTAATACATATATTGAAGCGACAAACAGAAAAAATATTGGACAGCACCTTCTTGCCTCTTCTAACCCCATCCTCCTATCACCCTCCACACCAGTTCGTACCCTTTGTCCTCTGACGTGGTAATCATTGCGTTGTTAAAAGGAATGAACAAAACATGTCACAATCCTTTTAAGAGTACAGAGATGTAAAGAATACGAAATTACTTTCCCAGATTCATTTGCTTTTGAGAAATAAAACATGTATTTTAGAACACAATAAGAACGGTAAAAATGCTCCTATCAACTACCATTGAACAAGAAAACAATAACAATCAAATACACAACCATCTCTATAAGAAAATATTTTCCTAGTTGCAGATACATTGAATAAAATTGGCTTTATTTATGGCCTTTCGTCATTTTCGGCTTAGGCCGGAATAAGGTAGGCAGAGGATGGCGAAGCTAGTGGCCAGAGTCTTTCATAATTTACCATCCCAGCATCACAGTTTCAGATGCATCATAATAGCTAAGTCCGTACTGGGTCTCCTCGAATCCTCGAATATCCGAAACCTCGAAGATCCGAGTTTTCCTCGTGACCATGTCTAGTCAGAATACGGGTAGGTAACACGAATTGTTCAAGTGACATAATCGTGACAACACATTTATAAAAGCATTTACAGTGGCAAAAGAATAGATCCCATAAAGAGAAATTTTGGGACAACATTTCCCTTCTCTGTTAAAACATGTACGGTCATAAAATAAAGTTAACTTCTCGCTGGCAGCGTGTTTGCTACCGTTGTAATTCGACGTTACATACGCATTCCAAATAAACTTGTTGGAAAGGAACCAACATTACTAAGAAACATGGTTTAAAATGTCTGTAAAATTGGCGCGTCAGAGCCACCAATAATTAATTTGGCCACCTGGAGTAATATTTCGTGGCCAATTTTAGCCCCCAGTTCTTTGATCTAAATTCTCAACTTTACCGGTATCAAGGCTGTACTGCCGTTCACTACCATTTTGTATTTTATCTTGGTATCACGAGTGCATTATTGTTGTACACATTTTCGGCGCGCCGTCGTACGTACTGCAGCTTGTTCAGACGCCGCCGCAACACCTGTGTGAGTGTGAAATAAAATTGGTCATTCTCCGCTGCCATTCACTCTCGTTCACTGCAACGCATTCCATGTTCTTTTCACAGTTTTCTCAATTTATGCTTAATGCCAATAAAACATAATATATTATATCTGGTGTAGTAAAAAGTAATCCATTATTTTTGCATGACATTGAAGGCTTGACTTACCATAGTTAGAATGATCCGATTTAGGTCACATATGCGCCGTTTTGTTCGATAACGTGTTGCCATTTGGAAGGTAATATCATGATGCCTCTCTCATAGAAGCCCTTGTCCCTATTGGCAAAAAATTGAGACAGTCGATGTTCACAAGCCTCTCTTGACGCGAATTTTGCACCAGCAAACGTGTTCGCCATGGACAGGAACAGATGGTAATCACTCGGTGCCAGATCCGGACTATAAGGTGGATGCATAAAAACCTCCCAACCTAGCTCCCGGAACTTCTGGCGAGTCACTATCGATGTGTGTGGCCTGGCGTTGTCCTGGTGGAACACAATGCTCTCCTATTGGCCAAAGCTGGGCGCTTCTGGGCGATTGCTGCCTTCAGACAGTCCAATTGTTGACAGTATAGTTCCGAGTTAAGGGTTTGGCCGTAGGGGAGCAGCTCATAGTAGATAATTCCCTGCCAATCCCACCAAAACACACAGCAAAACCTTCCTGGCCGTCAATCCTGGCTTGGGCACCGTTTGCGCAGGCGCACCGCGCTTCGACCACGACCGTTTTCGCGTGACGTTGTCGTAAGTGATCCACTTTTCATCACCAGTCACCAACCGCTTCAGAAATGGGTCGCTTTTGTTGCGATTCAGCAGCGATTCGCAGATGGAAATTCGGTCCATGAGGTTTTCTTGCGTTAACTCGTGTGGCACCCATACATCAAGCTTCTTTGTGTATCCAGCCTTATGAAATGGTTCCACACGGTTTTTTGTGCTATGTTTAGCTCTTGGGCAATCGAAACAGTGCTTACATGACGGTCGGACGCGACAATGTCCATGATTTTATCGACATTTTCGACACTTGGCCATCCAGTGCGTGGTACATCTTTGACGTCAAAATTACCGGAACGGAATCGACGGAACCAAAATTGGGCGTGATTGGCTGTTACAGTATCAGGACCATAAACACTATTCACATTTGCAACCGCCTGGCTTGCGTTTTCGCCTTTATCGAAGAAAAACTGTAAAATATAGCATATTTTCTCTTTGCTAGTGTCGATTTTGACGCGCGCTCACACAACACTGAGTCAACTCATCACAACTATCTGAACAGTGTTTGTAGTACGCAATCTCATCGCTTGAACGCCATCTCGTTGAACCCGATCGGACTTATACAACGCGAGATACAGATCACTGAAGCCATCTATTGGCAAAATAATGGATTACTTTTTACTACACCAGATATAAGGCTACCAGTGATTACAAATGTCCACCACAAAATTCTTCACGTGGCCACCAAATTTGAGAAAACGTTTTAAACACTGGTAAGCAATAGAGGTTAAACTGACGAGAGTGATAATGAAACCCATAATCAAGATGCGAAATCGCTAAGTAATGCTGGGGGAAGCTTAAAGAGAGAGAGAGAGAGGAAGGGAGGGTTGAAAAAATTGAGACACTAAAAATATAAAATGTACCACCATGTAGGCGGCCTCAACACAAAATAAATGTTTTCAAGAAATGTGGAAGCCATATAGTTCTTAGCAGGGCACCGCTATAAATGACATATCCAGTAATGGAAGCCGAATCACAATCGGACTTGTACACAATACAGCTAATTATTTGATCAAAGTCACTTATTATTTGGATGATGCTTTGAGGGTATTTCTATATTAACCTATACATAGGGAAGCCTTTCTCTGCAACACTGCAACAATAATAAACTTTGTTTAAATAGACGTATTAGATCCAATTTTGATTGTGAATTGCTGAACCGACACGTCTGGTGTCATTATTAGTCGACATACGACATTATTTCAGTCGATGGCATGTTAACTTTCTACGTCAGCTCCGAAACTTGACATTTTTGCACAATTTTTTTTTTCGCTTTGAGATAACCAACATTTTATTTTGTCTTAAACTGCCCGGGGAGATTGTAGTGGGAGGGAAAATTAATAAACAGACTTTCGGTGAGGGGGAAATTCTCCATCCCCAGGATTTCGCAAAGAAGCCTTAACATATTAAATTTTCAAAAATTTTCCATTTTGGGCGACTAAGAATTATTTCAAGTCCAGCAGTATGTGTGGCAATACAGGAGATTGTTGACAACACAACCAGCGATTATAAACAACTGAGCAACCGAAGTACAGCAGTTAGTGAGGTTTGTACAGGAGAGTTGAGTTCAAATGGTGTAAACGAAGAAGGAGTAAAAGGAAGGGAAAATGTTGCTTCTGATCCCGTAAGAGATATATTTGCTTGGAAGATGATGTTGAAATACACAAAAATGCTACTAAGGAGTCAATTATACCTGCTAGTTAGGTTTATATGCTGCCCTGTATTGGCAACAGTGAAGTGTATATTTAAATGTGGTAGTAAAGAAATATCCAATTGTGAGAAATTCTGTATTAAAGAAGTGACACAAACTTTCCATATTGCATATTTTAATACAGCATCTGCATCCTCGGAAACGAAATAAAAAGCTTTAGATCATATCGTAAATCAAGAATGTACACATACCTATGCTACATGAGACAGACTTCACTGGCTTAGAAGTTTTGAAATTTGAAATTAAAGCGTATGCGCGAATAAACATCTATGTTACATTTTGCCTGTATCGAGAAAAACGACAAGCGGTGTTGCGCTGAATGATGTCAGATTTTTGTACCATTAATCCAACAAACTGTGTAATAGTGATGGGGAAAACGGCTATTTTTTCGTAGCAGTGATGATAGTATTTCGGAAAAACCTTTCTAAATGGGAGATATTTGTTTCCAACTTAAAAACAGTGTAGAAGCATCATTTTAGACTAACTTAATTTTATGTAGCTTGTTATCTGAATAGTAGAGTGATAGACTGCTGTTGGGATTTGGTAGGGTAGTTCATATTATAACTGTCGAGAAACTATTATATGTAATTATCGGATCTTTTAGAGATTCAGTTACAAATTCTCTTCGCGAATAATTAGAACATATAGATTAAAAGTTAATAATTAGTTGAACTTCCTTCAGCTATAAATGACAACTATTTGATAGTACAAACGTGCAGACTAATAAACATATGTATTACGTAATAATTGCTTCGGATTAAATTTATTTATGAGCTTTTGGCATCTTTGGCTCAGGTCGGAATGAGTTAGGTAGAAGATAAGGAAAGTATCAGCCAGAGCCTTATGGCGAGTATACATTAGATCAAACTTTTGTGCGTATACATGTACGTGTCATTACTTTGTGCGTGTATATGTACGTGCCTTTACTACTCCAAACTTTGAGAACAGAAAACAAGACAAAGAGAATATATGCTCACCATTACTCACTACAAAAATTAATACATTTGATGGCACAATGCGCGAAGTACATTTAAAGACACAAACACATGTAAGTAACAATAAATGATTGATATGTGCTATATCAACCATTTTACAATGTTCTGTTATCACTGCCCACAGCGTTGCCAGGTACTGAAAACTAAAATTATTTTCATTGGCTTTGTGGGATAAACATCGAAATTCTGTGTTGATAAACTTCAAAATGAACTAATGTTGTTAAATATGGGGCTATGGAAAGTGTCATTATACATGTTGACAAAACATGAGCATGATTTTTTTGAACACATTGAAGCAAATGATTGAAACAATACAGAATATAATTGTCGTTGTTCATAGAATTACCGTTTCTATCATGATTTATTTTTTTCCTTTTCAGTATGTTCAAACGGTTGATTTACTTTACTATGCACATTTCTATATCTTATTAGGCCAGATAAGATTGTTTTATTTTGTTTGTTTACGTTAGATTCCATATTAGATAAAATATTGTCTCATACTTATCATCGCACTAACCAAGTCAAGGTTATTTTTTAAAAATAATTTGTCAGCGTGACAAATTTTCAAACGAAAAGTTTCATGTTTCTTTCTTAAATGTATGGGGTTTGAGCTATTGAAATGACCACTCTCACATAATGTTTTCTTTTTTCGACAAGTGGGGTGAGTAGGGTGTTGTCTACATTCTATTGTGTTCTTAATATTTATATGATGTGTTTGGCAACAGTGCTTTCTTCTAGAATATGTGTAATGGCCAGGCGGTTGTTTCAAATAGTTTTCACTTTATTTACATTGTAGTACATGATTATCCGCAAGATCTTACGTATCGCCTGAAAGCATTACATTTTCGGAAAGGATTTAGCAGCGTATATTTACATTATAAAAGTGGGTATAATTAGGCCGTAAGCATGAAAGCAATGTAGAAGGTAACCAAAAGAGTTCTTTCCATTTTTGACGTCGCTCAGGAAGACGTAACAATTGATGCGGAAATAAGTTCATCAGGTGCTGGAAAAGCGATCGAGGTGGGACTGGGAACATTGACTGTGACTAAGACAGGTGCTTTACGAACTCACGTCGGTCAGAGCACGAATAGTGCTGAAGGCAAATGGAGGGGTCGAAATAGATCGTTCAAGCTTCTCTGCTTTATGACTTTAAGGTGGGCTTTTCAGCAGTCGAATCAAGTCGCTGAATACGTCAAACTTTTGCAAGTAATTATGTGAATGAAAGCACCGCTAGGCATTGGTTCCAGAAATTCAGGATCGGAAATTTTTCCCTGCGGGATGAACTACGCAGTGTCCCACAGGCCACGCACAATGAGGCACAAACATTGGGCTCAGCACCCGAATCTGACCCTACATAACCTCCGTTAACTCATGGTCACTAAAATGCAAGAAAACAATTATTAATAATAAATGTGAACAGACAGAAATGTATTTTGAAAGAAAGAAACGAAAGTGTAAAAAATTGTTTCTGTACGAGTTCAATATTTTCAATAAAAGGATAATATTAGAAGACATCGTCTTACAGCAGAATTACCTTCTCGTCCATTTCTATCTTTATTACCACTTTAAATGAATCTTTGTCATATTTGAATCCTGGGTAAATCACCTTTCCTGAAGCAATGCAGCGAAGTGTTACATGTAAAGGGCAGGGTTTGAACAGAGAGATAAACTGTTACAAAGTGCTAGCCTCACTGCCAGTCACCCTTACTGACATTTTAGCTTTTTTTCTCGGTGGAACGAGTCAAATGTGCGGATGGTACCGCAATGAGGGATCTAATGCGGGAGATAAATAATTAATGAGGGAAATATATAAACTTTTCTATTTCTGACTCTCAAAATAGTGATTGCGAAGGGTCGTCATCCATCAGAAGTGATAAGCAGAGGCAGAAATTTACCAGTTGACCCTTTATACATACAATTTACAAAAAGATGGTTTATTCTTCTCTACATTATCGTTGCAAGCACTCCTCCTCAAACACCTGTCAACAAAATTAACATTAGGATCACGGAAACCAGTCCCTCGATATAATTAACCGATTTCGAATAATATATTAACAGTTACACCATAATAGCAATATACTTTCATGTTACGAACTATTCAAATAGGCCTCGTATATGGAAAATAGTAAAGATGATACAATAAATGTGTTAAACTGACGCCAAGAAAGTATTAAAACAACACAGAACATATGTTATTTGATATCGAACATGCGGTTACATCGAACAGGCTTTGAACACTTTACACACTGCGTTCAGTTCTCTGTGTTGATTAAAC
>JAGDQP010017795.1:21305-37805 GCA_022664845.1 Lepisma saccharinum | reverse complement strand
GAGGAGGAGTGGACGTGACTATTCCTGGGAGCGGAATAGTAACTGCTACTCTGACTTACCGGCTTTTATTTAGTTCTGGTCTGCTGACTCTGCAGTCCTCCGACGCCTTCTGCTCTGTCGGCTGCCTTCGATCACTGTAGTCGGCTTCCTCCGCCTTCCACTACCATTTGTTTACGAGTATGAGCACATGTTTTTACTCGCTAGCGTACTCCACTATTTACTACTGCTTGTTTGTAAACAAACAGCACGTGATTTGCACTTGCTGTGTTATCACATATGTTTATACACATTGCTCGTCACTTTACAATACCAATAGACAGCATTCATGCTCTGTTTTAGGCCAACTAAACCCGTTTCTTCATCGCTTCGTCTCAACCATTATGCAATGTCGAATAAACCGTTGAACAGGCGGACATTTCGGTACATTTACAACGTTACCATAACGTTTCGTTACTACGTTTAATCCACGTATATTCAAAGTTTGTGTGCTACTGGGGACTATACTATTAAATTTGTATGTCTTAATTAGAGTAATATGTCGCCTTAGAAAGACTCATATGAACCAAAAAGTATATCATAGTTGAATAGAAAAGTTGAACCAATGTCACATTAACGCCCTATGAATGAAATAAAATGTTCGTTGAAATATAGTTTAAAATCAAATCTATTTTCAGCATGCAAATGAGAACATGATAAACGTAGTTAATTTCATTCTATTCTCTTTTAAGAACAGTTTTTATGCAATTAACTTAGAAAGACACATATAAAGCTTAACCTATGGTATAGTTCAATATAACAGTTAAAAACATGTCACATTAACGTCTAGCAACGAAATCGATTTTCGTCGCAATATAGATTGAAATTTAACGCGTTTTGAACATTCAAAAGAGAACACGAAATAATAGTTAATGCCATTCAATTAACTTTTAATCATAATTTTTATTCAATTAAATTTGATAGAATTCCAGAAAACAAAAATCTATATCTTAATTGTAAATAACCGATGATACACATCGTATTAACGTCTTATCAACGATAGCAAGACTTTGATGGAAGGTGATTTAAAATTAAACGTACTTTATCTACCGATAAGAGTTAATTAACGAAATAAATAAAAAATCAACGTTGAGCACATGTTTGTGTCCTACTGGGGATTATCATGACATGAGTTGGGATCTAATGTTGTCATAAACTTGGGGTGTCAAATGCTAAGGTAGAAATTGCGATTACTCTCTGGTCATTTAAGAACACAAAGTTTGCATGGCCTGATTCCATGGACTTAAATTCTTGTTTTACTTGTGGGTAGTCTACCTGTACTTGGAAAAAGAACTATGGGATTACTCAACATCATATATCTGACTACTCCATCAAGTTAAAGCTCTTTAGGGACAAAGAGGTCGACTATGTCTGATATGAGATATGTCGGGAATGTGAATACAAATAAAATTATGGTTAGAAACTTAAAAACGAATACACTGTTTAAAACTCGTGGTCAGTTCCATGAGAAAAGTCAGGCACCTGGGCTGATGGAACGTGACTAACAGAAATAAGAAATCCTTCAGTTTCCAAAAAATATCCAAGCAAATAATGCTTGGAAATTACCTCTACTATTATACCGGTTTGCAATCTGAATCTTTATAATAGTCGCAATGTAAACCTGCATAATAGTAGCGAAAATATCTAAATAATCTTTGCTGAAGTATTTTTGGAAATTGAAGGTTTTCTGGTTTTTGTTAGCCACGTTTCATTCAACCCAGTTGCCTGACTTTTCCCAGGTAACTGGCCGAAAATTTTTAACAGTGTACGAAGCAAACTTCTTTCAAGTTATCATAGCGGCAGCTGCCGCTATTATACAGTATATGATTCGTGACCCACTCCAATACTACATGTTCTATTTAGTAACTCCCAAACTAATGCATTAATCAAAACAAGACTTAGCATAGTGATTTATAGTAAAGCTATCTATAATCTTGCCAAAAACTATTAAAAGGGGTTAAAGTATAACGGAAATAAATGGTTTGAAAAAATGGCAACTTTTCATTTCATGTTGTACTGGCGACCGTGATGTTATCAAATTACCAAATAATACACCTTATCGTTAATATTATGGTATTAGCGATTTAAAGAACATTTTTAAAAACTAAAGATAATACTGTGACAACTATAGCTCAATTCTAGATCATTCCCGTGGATCTAGACCGTGTAGAAGTATTCGAATTCCGGGATTTTATACTTCACCAGCGAGTGTTGTCTAACCTTACACAATCGCTCTGTTCGTCTATCGACAGCTTTCATCTCAGGACTAGGACTAGGACGGTGGTTGAGATGTCGTTGGAAATGCTTCATCGATACAAGTTCAGGCCAGTATAGATCATAAACATCCCAGGGACGGACAATTCGTAAGTTAGGAACGACTGGGGTAGAAAGAAGGTGGTTGATGTATCGTTGAAAAGGTATTAGCGACGCTAGTTCAAACCCGTATCATTTATCCGTCCCGAGATTCGGGGGAGATAAATTTTCAAATCAGGAACTACTACAGCTATTACGGTGGTTGAAGTTTTGATAAACAGGTCTCAGCGAGACTATTTCAAAGCCATATAGGTTATTCAGATCGCAGGGATAGTTCCGAGATACCGGTGGAGGAAATTTTCAACTCAGGAACTAGTATGACTATGAAGGTGATTGATGTGTCGATGAATCTTTCGAACTCAATACAATTTTTCCTATTTAAAAAAAATGAATTTAAGAGGGTCAAGACCCCTAAATACATCCCTCGTTAGGAGCGCTGTGGTGTAGTAGGTCACGTTACAACTCGGCAGTGTTTCATTCTAGGACGAAAGTGAAGCAGAAGTGACTTCTGTTGATTGAATAATAAAAAATAACTTTTTGTACACTTCGACCAATATTCCAGCCCCTGTCTCTGTACCTTGCAGTTAATATGGGAAGTTATTATTATGTATATTACCTCTCTATACGACATAGATTCTAATAGCAAAATTTGAGGATATGTTTCGATATAATCTCATTGACGTTCTCCTTGTGAGCAATTAAAAATGTTATAAAAACAAAGTACTTCGATAACAGCATTCTTGTAATATCCAATTTTCAAGAAATCCTCGTATGCTTCAGACTGCGTAAAGTCAATGTTGTTTCACCAGCATCCGTTGCATAAATAAAGCCTAGTCAGATCTATCATGAGCAACATGTAAATCAAGCGGGAGATGAAACTTTTTATTGCGATTAGTGTTTATTTTCAACAAGAATTTAATCAGCAACAACGACTGAAATAACAAGCAGATTAATATTTTCCGAGTGAATTTAAATTCTTGTTCTAACCAAACCAAACAATTATACAAAGTATTCTTCCAACAAGTATCTACAGTTTTTTACATGTGTCCCTCTTTTTTAGCAAACAAAATCAGGAATAATATTATGCTACTCCTTTTATTAAAATGTTAAAATGAGTATGATTTCTGACGTTATTCATGTAAATGAACTCACAAAGAGTCAACATAAAACTTGTTTGCATTAGAAGGCTAGAGAGAAAACATCTATTGGCCACCAGACAGTAAGTAACTGGTCATTTGATCTTCGAATTTTGTTAGTACCATTTCTTTGGGGGTTCCTATTTCCTATGCTTTGTAAAGTTATGAACTTGTTTCACAGCATAAACCTAATTATTCGATATTTGGAAACCACTACATTTTTCAAGAAAACAAATGCATACGCTTATATAAAGTAGCATATGAGTAATTCAGAACGGCCATCGCCGTAAATGTCTCCTAGTGCAATTCCTCCTCACAAGATTTAAAGAAAAATATTGAAAATATTCTTTAAAAGAAGGAGTGCTCTATTTGTATTCCAATCATGCTTCAAAAGAATAGATCATTCCACAGAAAGTTTAAAGATTGTAATGTGATTATAAAAAGAGAACTAGAAAGACCGGCTTGACCCCGAGATTCCAAAAAGGCATGAATACAAGTCAATTCAAGAACCTAAAAGACTGGTTAACGTTCTCGAATATTTTGTGATTGGTCTAGTGGGGATTCACATCTTTATAGTCTTGACCTACACTGCAAAAACTGTACCTTTGAATAGTGGGTACAAAATGCCGATTTTGTACCCACAATTTTTGAGAGGCAGTGGCGAACCCAGGCGGGGTTCTGAAAAATAGGCGGTATAATGAACCCACAATTTTATAGGATCAGTGACGGACACAGGGACTCATATTTCACCGTCGTTTTTTCTCATATTAATTTGTTCTCTCTCCAGAACTGGGAGGCAAAGAACCGCCCCTCCAAACCCAGACCTGGGTTCACCACTGCCTCTCAAAACTTATGATGTCAATATTGTACTCACTATTCAAAAGTACAGTTTTTACAGTGTAGCATCTTGATGCCAGTAAGAAAGCTGCTTAAATCAAGTAGTAGCGGACTCCGGTCCCAAATCAACAAAATTGACGAAGGGGGATTTATTTGAACGAAAAACCAACCGTGTCACAGGCCAAGAATTGTAATTTCGAAGGGTTTCGTTATTTTTAGCTGAGAAAAGAAAGTTCATTGCAGACCTGGTTAAATATTTTTAATCAAGTGAGTCTGCCTACAGTACGCGCGAGCGTTTATTCAACTTGGTGTTAGAAGACGATTAGAATATGATTGAATCTGCGCTTGGAAGTGAGAAACAGGAAAGCAGCACTCAGAAGACAATATAATTCACGTTCAAAGCTCGTAGAGGATCATACAACGATTGTCATGTTTATCTCCCGTTTAATGAACCACGATATAGAAAGTGATTTGCTCGTCCACTTTAGTTATAACACAAACATTTGGCTACCGATTACAACATGTATTTTCATTTAAACAATATAATAGATAAAAGTAGTTGTGATATTCATGTGTGGCGTCGCAACAAGCAGCGTTGTTGGAGTTAGTTGAGTACTATCAGAACATCACAATTACATATGCTGTTATTGGTTTTGTGCAACCATTCATTCCCATAGGAGTATGGCTTTATCGATTGGGGTGATGCAATGGAAAGAGGTGTAGAGCCAGCAAATAGAGTGGGGATGGGGGGTTGTAGATTTTATTGTAAACTGCGTCAGAAACTGCTTTTGTGCTCACTCAACCAGCGGACAGCATTACATGCATGCAACAATTTTCTTTTTTGAAAATTACTTGCGTTAATCACTTGATTACTCAGTGATATAACACCCAACATTTCATGTCGTAAGAGATGTTGATTTAATTGTAGCAGGTGGCCACATTTTACATTCATTGTAAATCCACAGACATCCACTCAAAAGAAGATTATAGCTCATTAATCAATACAACTACGTCAATTGGTATCTGCAATATGTAAGCAATTCATTAATGAAAATAGAGTGTTTTAGGAATATAACGTATCGATTTTGTAGATGATGTAAACATATTATTTAAAGGAATTCTGATTTCTGTTATTTTTAACTGGCCTTTGCAATCATCTTAATTTTTAGTTCATTTCCATAATTTTGAATGACAGGGAAATTCAATTAGAATTTTGTGATTCATGTATTTAAACGCTTGTCTGCCAATATCCTGTGATTGGAAACGAATTTTAAAAAAATGAATAGAAAATGATTGTAAAATTCAACAAAAAGCAAATTTCTTTCATTTGCTAAGAGAATGCTCTGGTGTCCGATAAAAAACTATAGGTCGCAACCACAAATGTTTCACAAACCACGTATTTGAGACAAGATCTAGATTATACAGGTACTGCACAAAAGTACGAACACATGTGAAATTCTTATTTTTCCTTTATTAATAAGGTAGTGGGCCATCAGTTTTCCCAAGTACAGCTCCTATCCTCTGGTAATAGATTGATGCAAAGCTTGAATGGTCTCCAGTGGAATATTTTCCCACTATTCCAGCAGAAAATCAGGCAATTCATGCAGGGATACTAGAGACAGGAATCGTGCCCGTAATCCTTTCTCAAAGAACTACCCAAGTGGTTCAATCTGGCGATTAAGCTGGCCAAGAAAGAATGATGTGCTTCGTCGTCGTGCTCATTAAACCACGGTTGCACAGACCCGGCTCTGAGAAGAGACGAAATATCATCCTGGAAGATAGAAACAAATTTTGCACCATTGAATGCATATGATCACTCAAAATTTCCAGATATTTGAACACGGTAACAAGACCTGTCAGAGTGAAATCGCCACCCAAACCATTACGGATCCACCGATATCTTCAAAGTTGGAACGAGACATTTTGGACCGTAGACTCCTTTGGAAGTTCGCCACACATAAACACGACCGTTTGTTGGGAATAAGATAAACACTGAATCGGCTAAATATATAACACTTTTCAAGTCCTCAGCTATCCAAGTCCTATGCTCTTTGCAACGGTTTTTGGCGGAGTTTGCCGTTGGTATACAAGATTAACGGTTTAGCAGTTGCCACTAAACCATGAATTCTTTGTGGAGTTCTCGATCAAGAGCTTCTGCAGAAACAGCATTCATTTCTGTTATCACTTGTTTATCGTAGTGGCTTAGGGGTGCTTCTCCACAATCCACTTAACTATTCGGTCACTCATCTTCAACTTTTGACCATTATTCTTACTAGACGATGTTGTTTTGTCATATTTCCTACGCGTAGTCATGATCTCCGAGAGAATCGTTGGTGACGTCCTGAGTAGCAGAGCAGTTTGAGTCCTGAGTAGAGTAGGCCCCTGTTAAGCTGCTACCTACAATTTGACCGCGTTGGAAGTATGGTCAGTCCTGCATTTCAACGCCTTCGTGTACCACTCGTTACTGTTACGGCGTTTCTTTCACCGCTGGCACACTGTCTGCCCGGAGCTAGCCTCTGATGTGACAAACAAACAAGCGGCGCAACCCGTGTAACGCCAGTGTTACCAAGCTGGAATCATAAGGACTCGTTTGATACGGTTGTTCTTATTTTTTCTCGAATAGCTGTATGTCTTCTAAATGTTACTTGTGAATTTGCATTTATTTAATGTGATAAGTATAAATAAAAATAACATTAACAGTCACTAAACAAGTTATCATCGCAATTCTACTAAAAATCGCGAAGACTCCGGTCCCTTCATAGCATCTAAGACACAACAACATTCATTTTTTTAAAATAGGTTGGGAACGCTAACAACTGGGGTGCTGAAGGACGGCAACACTCCTGTTTTCCCCCATTGTGTCGAATAATATTAATGCCGAGTTTGATACGGATACATCTACCGGTATGGAAGCAAATTAAAATATTGAACTTTAAAAGTACACTGGCAACACTGACAACTGCGGTGGTTGGGAACGGTGACACACAGAACTTTTCTATTTTGATACGAATACACTGAATAACTCCTGGCACAAAAAATTCACCAAATATGAACTTATATGAACGCATGAGAACTTTATGTGAACCTACTGAAAAATTATGAGTTTATTGTGTGCTCAATGTCTCTTCATATTGCTTTTTATCCTTAGTGCTTTTCTGCACACATTAAGTAAATATTTATAAAGTTTACATTATCTAGAGTACGTTTGCAGATCACTTTTAGTACATTTGCCACTATTAAATGCACTATTTGTGCATGAATTGGGTATCAAAAGTTCATATGTTGTGCACTAAAATTGTGGTGTAGTTCATATTAATTTAACGAATAGTTCATAGAGTAAGTGGGGGTGAAACACCCAGTGGCGTAAAATACTCACCCCCTAAAAACACGGAAGGGTATATTAGGTGGCAAAACTGAGACGATTGAGTGAAGGTGCAATTATTTGGAAGACGCAGATGACACCAAAAAAGATTGTGTCAAAAATGTGAAGACATGCAGGCTAATTTAAATGTGCTAAGTTACTTGTAATATTTTTTGAACGTTTCAAATTTAGAGAGAACGATTACACTGCTATATTAGCGAATCCAATGAATGTGCGTTGCACAAAGTAGGTTTCTGTTGTTCTGATGCAATAGCGGGTAGACGCCATGCCATGCAGTGTTGGAAGTTGAATGAACCGAAACTATCGTGTTTGACATCGGGGTGATTTGCCCACTAGGCGTCGGTGTTAATGTCCCGTGGGCGTTTTACCCCACGTATTCCCATTCTAGCAAATACGGTAGTACGCTTTAAAGCTGTGTAATTTTCCCTGTCTTAGAAGAGGAGGAACATGTAAACTCAGTTCATTTCCTTCAGTGAGTGAAATATTTCTCATTTTTTATATATTTTGTTTCAGTTAGTTTAATATTTCCATAAGACTGTTTAATGTTATTAGTATTGTGTTGTGCAAAACAAACTTACATCTCACCATTATAATGAAGCTAAAGAACCTTTTCCATTTCGTATTTTCAGTTAATATGTATTTTAGTGTTGTCACGAAACGAGACGAGACAGAGAATGCATATAAAAAATGAAATGAGACAGAGTTCTCGTAAGGCAAAGTATACATTTTTTCGAGACTAAACACTCTCTGGACAAGATATTTTCGAGACGAGAAAGCCTAAATCTCGTCTCGTCGGCAGCACTAGTATTTTTCTATTCTGTATTTTCCAAGCCTGTCAATGGTAAGGAAGTAGTAGGAACTTCATGCTTTATAGGCTAGTTTTTGTGACTTGTACCGTAATATAATTTTCTGTAGTATGACTAGCTTCCATCGTAACATCATTTCTATTGCTATGACCTTCCACCTTGTTTAGTATAGTGTTGGTGTGCATGTGCATATTACCCCACGACGGTGGGCGTTTTACCCTGTTGGTGGGATACTATGACCATATCGCTCTTACTTTACAAACATCAGTGTATCTCCTACAGTATATAATACTATATAATCTAGCGTCCAGGCAGAAATACTGAAAGATGTACCTCGCATTTGGTATGCTCTTTTTTCCTGTAGATTTCCATTTATAGGCATAAATAATAAAAATATTAAAAAGTGGGCGTTTCACCCCCGATGACTCTATATTAAGCACTAAAAACGAGGTAAGACTGGAATATATTGTGAAATTTAATCGGGAGATATTGTGCACTTTAAGTGTATTTTGATTTTCAGTGAGTGGAACGGTGTGAAACCACCTTGAAAACTTAATTTTTAAAAATATGTTGTCAACTTTGGGTGCTTGGGGACAGGACTCGCACAGTATTTTCTATTGTGTCGAAGAATATATTTGCCAAGTTTTGTGCTGCTACGTCGAACGTAATGGAATACATTTGAAAATTATTTTGTATTCAAAATACCTAAGCAGCACAAGGATATCGGTCCAAAATCGGCCTAATACTTGGCCATTAACGCGGATATCGATCGTGGTTGGCCGTTCTAATAACATCGATAGAGATTGGCGTGGTACGATATTTCGACATTGAATGCCAGTCTTGAAACTTAACAAATGTGTTGTGTACTTCAACCAGAAAAATGGGGAAAATCTTGCCAGGTTAAAACATTAAGTTCTGAGAAATATCACTCTATCAAGACGTCTTTGTGTGATATCGATACTGGCAGATATCGTTCCAAAAAACGTAATGTGTTCGTTTGAGAAAGTCTATGCAATGGAAAAATAACACGTGTTGTAAAAAATAACATGTAAACAATTTCTATATGCTCCCTGCTGAAAGTAATTCTGTAATGGAAATACTGTTTATTTCACCACATTCCATGTCAGTTGATGAAGTGCATTATCGACGTATTATTCTTAAAGGATGACTTTAGCAGAGTGGCTAAAACAGCGGGCAAGATATCACGAGATTGCAAGTTCGAATCCAGCCGCAAATAAGTAAGAAAATGAAGAAGAGAAAACAAGTCTCGCAATGGAATAAAAACAGAGTATAATCAAGATCACGGTTTGCCTAATACTACATGTAAAAATATGAGTAATGCCGTTTATTAAAGCAGTAGCAAAAGATAGTGCTTTCCGACAGCGATCTATATCGACAATATTGGCAAAAGTGTTTGCCATTCGATATTGATAGACAATTGGATAACAACATTAATAAAAAATCACAAATCATGCGTTATTGATATCGGTCAATACTGATGTGCTACTGGGATGCGTTGAAAACAATGAGAATTGAGGGCTTGAGGACGGGCACTCCCCAGTATTTTACTATTATGTCGAATATTATTTCTACCAAGTTTGGTGCAGATAGGTATAACGAATTGAAGTATATTGAACAGTTGATTTTAAAACATGGCTTGCAACACTGACCCATTGAATGAATCAAGACTTACAACGGTTCTAAGCTATTCAAGCCAAGACCTTTCAAACGATACTTGAAACAACTCTTGTAGTTTTTGAGATTTAATTTCTTGACATTGTAATGTTAATTTGAGCCTCCTATTGAAGCCCGAGATTTCTGTTCTTACCCACTCGAATTCGGACATGCAATAGCAAACATACAACCCCAAATAGCAAAAATAGCAAAAATATTAATATACCCCAAAATAAACCTTTACTTAACATGGAATACACATCGGGAACCGAACGCAAGAAAACGGGAAGACCTGATGATGTACTATCAAAACGTACACATAAGTACAATCTACTAAGGTTTATGATGAACATCTGAACTCTAATTAATGGAGACGAAGCATAGATTGTATTTAACAGGTTTATTGTTAACGAATAGTGCTTGGATGTTTTACAACATACGTATCAAGTGCAAATTAAATAAAAGAAATAACAAGAATCTAACTGAACGAACGGGTAGCTTCACTTGCCCTTTATGAAATCAATCAAATGTAAAATACACTTTTCAGATTCGACACCCAAATATTCAATTAATGTACTAACACAAAATATCACCTTAGAGAAATTGCTTACGTGTTCTACCTGACATAAAAATATCACTTAAATAGCTCTGAGTAGAATAATGGCCTGCAGTGTGGGTTTGCAGACAGGTTCCAAACGATCCACGCAGGAGTGTCGAAAAATGGAAGAGTAGGAAAACTCCAACGATAAATTTCAATCCAGCTCCCACTTCGTTCACTTTCGACATAAGTATTCACATAAACGAATTACTTACGACACACACACACACACACACAGCTCAGTATTCACACTCACAAAAAATCGGAACTTGTAAAAAAAAAAATAGAAGTTAGAAATATAAATATATTAACAAAAATCACTAGATCTTGACACAAAGAAGGTAACAAAAAATATGATAAAATAAATCACCAGAACTCAGACATTACAACATGGACAGACAGACGAACGGATTGGGAGTGAGTGGAATTAAATATCTCTAGCTTCGCCATCAAGAAGAAATTAAGCTTTTCTTAACACCCATAGGTTTTAAGGTATTTATAAATTTTAAGAACTATACGACTAAAAATACAAGCGTGGGATGCTGATAAAAAATTATGCTCTGGTTAATAGGCGTAATATCGATCATGAGTATTTTCTATGATTACTATTGCGTAGTAATCATATTAACCTAAACTTCATATCCTACGAGCGCCCCAATCTTTCATTTTTAGTAGTATAACTCTTAAAATGTATAAATAGCTGAAAACCATAAGGGCACGAGGGAGAGCTCATATTGTCCTGTTTAGTGCATTTTAAAAGTAAAGCGTGCTTTCTAAAATTCTTCTTCTAATATAACTATTTTACACCTTTTAGCCACAAATAATTTTCAACCAGATTAATTGTTTTTTATTTGTTATAAATATGAATTTTCATACATTATTTAGGTGACATCATTAGATTAATTTCAGTGTTTGCTAATTTTATATCATTAATTCTTGTTGGAACATGCATAAATGAAAAGTTATACAACACCATGCTTTAATTCTTAACAAGATATATTAGTAAGACTAAAGTAATAACTATCTTATACATGAAATAATATCTAGAAAACAAATAAGACTCCATTCTAAATAGTTTGAAGAACCTTAAATTGAAAGAGCACAATTATCTACGTCTAAATTAATATAAAATAGTTTAATTAGTAAATGGCTGTATAACTGTAACATTTTCAACTGCCAGGTCCATCTTCATATAGAGACATGTGTTCTTTGATCATTGAATTCTATTGGGAGTGAGAAATGTCAAGGATTGAAACTTATGCAACCCACATCACTGTAATGTTGTGTGGGTCAGCTATGTTCAGTCATGGAAGTTGCATGAGTTGCAAGAGCTAACTTTCTCTTCAGTTCTTAACGCTGAAGCGAAATTACTTACTTAACTGGAATTTCATGAAATGCTGATGTCTTAAACCACATAGATGAACTCGAGCAGGGAGAAGGAAGGCTATAGACTATAGACAACAGTACAACCAAGAGGATTTAGAAGCATATAATAAATGGATATAATAGAGTGGGTTGAAAAAGACGAAAGTTCGAATTCAGTTTCAGTTCAGACGATCCCACACCGATCAATTTTATGTTTGGGATTTACTTGTAAAATTTGTAATCTTGTTTAGATAATGTCCTTGAACGTCGACATTATTTGCCAAGGTACAAGGGTAATAGTGATGAAACACTCACGTCTGTCGTGGCCGCACACCTTCTGCAACGCTTCAGCAACTATCTTAATATCCCTTTCGACATCTTGAGAATTTGCTGGAAGGTGCTGAAACATATATTTCTCCGTGAGTACGTCATTTACAATGGCGTAAAGCTTCTCGACTACCAAGTTTGCGACTTCCTGCGGTTATATCTCCGTCTAGTCAATTAAGTTCATATAATCATTTGCATCAAAGTTGATCGCACACGACAAGGTCCCATAGGGAGGAGTCTCGTTGGCTGGGAGAATCTACCCATTCAACTAAGCTGCCAAAAACTATGAAACACTTCAAGTAACCACCTCTGAACTTAGTACAGATCAACAGTATTTGCGGGAAATGTTTGATGCAGTTCGGGTAGGTGAATGTTCGCCGCAACTAGCACGTCGAAAACCCGGATGTTTGACACTGTCTAGATGGTTGAAACAGCTAACTGTGTGGTAAGGGTTTACGAGTTGATCGAGAATTCTTTCTGTGGGGGTGATCGATTTAGTAACAATCATAATGAATGTGCCGAATTGATTGAAGATAAAAATGCAACCTAGCTGTGTGTAAAACTCAACATCATGAATGACTTACCTGAAAATATGAAAAAGGTGTGGATTCAGTCATCGTAAGAAATGCATTCTTCGGTCACCCTGAAAATTTACTCATTTCTATGCTCGGTGATAAACGCCGACATATACGAGAGAGGTTGTAAGAGGAATTAATCAGGCGATAATTTTGGCTAGACCTATGCGGACAGTTGCTGTTCCAAGGATCAATGTTGAGGCTACCAATTATATTGACTTGATTAACTGAACGGAGATGTCACCGAAGGAGATTGCTAACTTGCCAGTCGAGAAGCTTTACGCCATTGTAAATGACGTACTGACGGAGGAATACACTGTCGAAAGGGTTGTTAAGCAAGTTACTGAAACGTAGCAGAAAGTATGTGGCCACGAGAGACGTGAGGGTCACATCGCTAGTATCCTAGCATCTCGGCAAATAATGCCCACTTTTGAATCTAAACAAGATTTCAAAGTTAAGAAATAGCTAAATCGCAAACACAAAATGGATGGTTGGTTGGGTCTAATATATGAGGAACTCGACGTACGGCCACCTCTACGTTGTGAGTTCTGGGCCTTTTTGCATCGAACAAGGAGCCACACAAGGATAACATATCAGTATCTTAAGTAAAATAAATAAGAAAGAAGCATCAAACCACAGAGTAGTGGCGATCTAGGATTCTCGTGAGAAGGGGAAGCAGGTGGAATATACCAGAATTTTCGTTCTTTTCCCGGTAAGTTAATTTTTATAAATTTAATATATTTCCTCTCATATTTCTAAGCGTTATCACGGAATGCGATACCTGTATCCCCCAAAATGATATTTCTAGATAAATTACATTTGTTCGGAAACAAATCGAGGCGTTCTCTAGGATAAAATGCTAAAATAATTCTATAAATATAAATTATTTTCCATTGAGAGGGTGCGCGCGCGGTCTGGACAATTTTTAGACTCTTGTAGCCGACTTTAAGGCACTTAGGTAATGTATCATAATTTCACCTATATTCCAGTGCTATAATAACTTTTTGACATAAAAATCTTCCATATACCTACATTCTTATTTTTTGTTTGTTTTTCGATTTTTTTATTTTGCTAATTTTAATAATTTTGAAAATTTGAGTGTCTTGTTAAGGCTGAAGATATTTACTCACAGGTTCCAGATTTTGCGCCTTTTATGGACTTGTGTCGTCGGTCACCATTTGAGCACTAAGGAGTTATGGACATCGAACTTTCGTTTCTTTCACGCCGCCCTATTAGATAACTCTATATAGCCGAATGGAGGCCAATGGGAATATAACTTACACGGAAGCCGTCAATGAGATCATATCGAAATCTACCCTGAAATTTTGCCAGTAGAAACTACGTTCTATAGAAATGTAATATACAAGAAATAAGATAAATATATTAACTGCAAGGTACTGAGATAGGGGTTGGAATATTGGTGCGAAGTGTACAAAAAGTGTATTTTTTTATGATATAATAAACAGAAGTCACTTCTTCTTCACTTTCGTCCTAAATTGAAACACTGCCGATTTGTAGCATCATCTCCCATACGTAGCACTTTTGGCGAGGGACGTATTTAGGGAATCTCGGACCCCAAAATTCCGTTGTTTTTGGTAAAATCCATACAATTTTGTCTTCTTAAAAAGTGAATTTGTGAGCTTCAGACCCTCTAAACACGTCTCTGGCGAGGAGTGAGACAGTGGGGGAGGTTGCGATTCATCTCGGTAGTATTTCACTACAGGACGAAAGTGAAGCACAACCCCAGTAGCACGCATAGGGGAGACTGGGGCTAGTTGCAACAGCGGGTTAGTTGCAACACTGCTAGTTCTCTGGCGTGCGCTCAGAGTGAGAGCGCGCGCATGGTGGTTCTGAAGCGCCATTGTGTAGTGAGTTGTTACATGTTGTTTGAAGACAAACGCTTTGGTTTCAGAATTTTTAGAAGAAAAAATCCTTTTTTTCACGTAGGTAAGTAATTCCTACAGAAGTAGGATCGTCGTGAATATATCG
Organism: Lepisma saccharinum; assembly: GCA_022664845.1. Taxonomy (NCBI): domain Eukaryota; kingdom Metazoa; phylum Arthropoda; class Insecta; order Zygentoma; family Lepismatidae; genus Lepisma; species Lepisma saccharinum. Next base: position 22,767 of record JAGDQP010017795.1, on the reverse strand, counting down.
GAATTGTGTTGATGTATGAGATTTTGTAAATTTCAGGAGACATAATGTATTATTCAACTATAATATGCAGATGTTGTTGTTCCTACAGAGCTGCTTAAATGGGGAGGATCATGTACAAAAACATACATATTCTACTGGTGTGACCGCAGTCAATAATTTGAATAGGTATTTTATTTCTCAATGCCAACTTTGAAGAAAAAAATCGGAAATTATCATTTTTTCTTACTTTTAATTACGTTCGGTTAATATGGGGAACAAATATGCTTTGATCATCTTTGGTAGAGAATAACTATTGTTTGCTGTAAAAAATAAGCTATTTTGATATATTTTTCATGTTGTGGAACTAAGATTTTCATTTTCATTTGTAATGGCATTCTAAGATTTTGCTAGAACTCTCTTTGCTTTCCTGAGTTTTCTTTGTGTAAAAGATCGGGAAAATCCATTTACTGATGTAATGGTAAAGCAAGCGCGACTTATAGATGCCAACCAATGTATCGATGTTTAGATTTTGCATCATTTTAGTTACCTTATTTAGTCAAATATTGAGACCTACATCATGACTCATAGCACCTCTTTGTTTTCAACTAGTGTTGTTAAGGTCTATTATATCCTTATTTTTATTATAATTATAAGCTTTATTGCATTATGAGTAACTTACGATAGTTCGATTTCAGAGCCTTCAAGTGTGAGTTGGCTCAGAACTAGTTTTTGCTCGAATTTTTCGAACAGTTGCAGATCTGATTTTGAGACGTCGACTCCGTGCGAGCCGTCTCCTTGTTTTTTCCGCTGTTTGTTCGAATTTTACGTGGAATGTACGTTTTCTTGTACTGTCAGATCTTTAATTAGCAACCAGAGGCTTCCAAACATTATTTTGAATCCAAAAGTGCGAAATAACTTTAAAAATGTTGTACCAACCAAGCAACGTCGAAACTGGAAGCACGATTTTTAAAGTTACTGCGTATTACGTAATATAGCTTTAGTCGCACGGTGGAAAGATACATTTCTTGTTTGTCTGAAACCTGCAGTGTTAATATCGCTTGGAAACTAGTTTTTATATTGATATTATGTGATGTTGTAGAACGCAAGTTTATAGCGATGTTCGTTTCCTTCGTAAACTGTGTAAAACACTGTGAAGTACTATTTTCTTCGAAATGAAAGAATGTTTTCGTCATGTGAAAAACCATGCAGTTAAGTTGCTGATTTGAGTTTGATCTTGGCGCAAATATTTACTGTTCTTTGCAACAACTCTAAACTGTGTCAGTGTGTGTGTGTTTATGTCTTGGATGATACTTGATGTGATTTGTCCATCATTTGGTCAATAAAGTGTTTTATGGGACGTCATCGTGTGAACGATTCGACGAAGGAGTATTTTCAATTTGTTTTCTCCCCACTTCTCTTCATCATGTGATTACATTGGAAATCAGGTGTTGGTGACACCAAAAGGACCCGTTGTAAGTGAGTA
>JAGDQP010017794.1:1124-36771 GCA_022664845.1 Lepisma saccharinum | reverse complement strand
GTTATCTCCAATCAATTGAAGGCAGTGCCAAATTATCATTATTTCACTTTGTCGAGAATCTTCAGCTCGGGTAGATCAGTACTCATCCCATCACCCTAATCTAGAACAGGACTGAACATTTTCTTAGCATCTCTTAAATATTGTTTAAAGCAAAATGATATTATTTTGAAAATTTCTAGCAGCACATTTCAGAATAACTTTAAATGTTTCAGGGCGATTCTCTGGCAAGTGGTCCATTGTCAGTGAATTTTCAAAATTAATTTGAAACTATGATGTCTATGTTTTCTATTAAGAAACAGTGGACCTATATATCGAAACATTAAAAAAAATATTTTGGGCACCGCTTTGCCTTGGTTCTTCATACTTCCTTACTCCCCGCTACAAGTATACATACATACAAGACTGATACATCAATCAAACATGCAATTAAAAGTGTACCTCGGGGCAGGTTTTAAATTCAACGCATTGTACTTCAGACATAAACAACATAGCCCCTCGTACACGATTCAATAAACATAGAATCAAATTCTTGAACAAGCAGTTGGATGAGTGCGTACACGATCCAACTGGAATAATCAAACGGTTGTATCCAAGTAGTGTTGAAAGTGCTTGGATGGTGCTCGTACACGATTCGTTAAGTCAACCGGAAGTGTGAAGGAGCCAAAAGCACTTGAATCGATTTGCTCTTTCTGCATTGAAAGCGGGAACATGGAGTGAATGTTAAACATGATATGCGTCGCTTTTAATAAAATAATAACCTGATTAACGGCTGCGATTCCGTAGTTGGTGATGCCTCGAACATCGACTTTTTATTGCTTTATTCAAAACTCTTTTCAATTCTTATAAATTTCTATTTATTTCCGGTTACACGCACTTCTATAAACATCTAACGACAACTAACAATCCAAAGTGAAAATGCATATTTTATTATTATTTCGTTACATACGCACTCCAGTTGATCACGATAGCGCCATGTGGAGGCATACTAATCGTGATACTTCGTGTCGGAATAGATTTATTTGCGTTCATTACTACATGCAGATTGTAGGGATGCGGCGGAATATTAATAGCACTGCGTCGTATTATGAATGACACATTATTTGCTACAAAAATCATGGCCACAATGTTGAATAAGCAAAGGCGGGTTAAAGAAGGTTAGATTTTTTATTATATGCGATGCATGGTTTAATGTGCTCGCTCACCAACGTGGAAGCAGCCAAGTAGTTCCAAGTACTTTTCGCTATTTCACTCTAATTTAATACTTCTATGACTCGAAACTTTGATATATTTTAAGTTACAACACTTTCACATACGTTGGAAAAGATTATTGTTTTGTGCGGTATAGTAAAGTGTACCCAGATACTTCTATGTTTAGCAGCTTTCAACTTCCTACATACAGTAAATAAAAACTCAACCTTTCCACATAAATTATGAACAACTCAGTGGCACTTTAAATATTAATATCCTACTGCTTCTAAATACAATACGAACTTTATTAGGAATTATAGTAAACCCTCTGTATCAATTTCTATTGCAATAGTGATTGTACAAAAACTACAGAAGAAACTTCAGGTACACTTTACCTCAGCAAGATGCGATGGAATTTCTTGTAGCGATGCTTTATTTTATTTTATTTTCTGATAATATCTTTATTTCGAATCATAAAAACAAGGCTTTAAAAATTCCCTGCTCCATGTTCACATCTTAATTTTTAGCATTCCGAAAGCACAGTTGTCACGTGTTCAAGTTACCAGCGATGTGATTTTTAGATCACTGCATTGGATTCAATAAAAATAGGACAGGTTCTAAATAGGACGAATTGGATGAGAAGACTTGAATTCAAGAGATTTCCTGTGTGGAGTCTCTGACTTGTCACGTCATTTTCATCCAATTGCTTGTTCAACGCTCTTGTTCAAGCTTTACTGAATCGTGTACGAGGGGCTTAAGGTTCACTGCTACTAAGATACAACTACATCTTAACGAAATATTTGTCGACACCACTAATTTAGCTTCTAATTTATTTTGAATTCAAAAGCATGAAGTCAACATATAATTACAGATCAAATAACAATGTGTGACGGGAAGGGCGTAAGCCGTAGAGCTGTTAGCGCCCATAAAAAATCACTTTACCTTATCTTAACAATGTGTAAACTCATTTCCAAATTCACAAATTTGATGGGCTCTTGAAATCAAAACAAGTAATGTGATTCAGGCACTACTTAATCATAAATATCTGTCTTACAAATAATATCAGTCTGTCTGTAATGTCTTACAAATAATTTCAGAAATGACCGGTTGCGGGACCACTGAATTGTTTGCATTTGTGAAAGTTTTTTAATAAAATTTAATATTACTGGGGAGAGATGCAACAATTTCAATTTTGTGAAATGAATACTTTCCTAGGAAAATACAGAAATAGTTTGATCAAAGTGGAATTGGTTGCCTACAGTTTTATTTATGTAGACTGAGGAAGTCATGATTGATGTTCTGCCCAAAGGCAGCTTTTGATCTGAAGTTTTAAATGAACTAATTGGGATTTAACAGTGCCTTATATTATTTGTTTAAGATTGAAAGCGAAAGATTTGCAGTGTTCAGAAATTAAATTATATTTTCAGTTATAGTCTAGTGTGTACCTTCTTAAGCTTTTAACCCTGTCTGAAACTTACGAAGATTAGTTTAATACTCAATTTGATTGGTCTGTGGGAAGCCAATATTTTTAGCAAGCAAATGGTAAATTTTAGTTTCTTTTTCTACATTTCTTATACACTCTGGAAATCCATTTTAAATATTTACTTCTTTGAAAAAAGTGAAGGACAACTTTAAATTTTAATAAACTGATCAGTTTTAGACACAAACCATTAATAAAATATACTAGGCATCCCCCAAAACTGAAATTGCGCATAGAATTCCTGTTCATTCTAATTATTTACTTTGAAGAGAGTGGACGAAAACTTTAAATTTTAATATATTGATTAGTTCCAGACACAAACCATTAACAAAATATACTAGGCACCCCCAAAACTGAAAATACGCATAGAATTCCTGTTCATTCTAAATATTTACTTCTTTGAAGTGAGTGGACGACAACTTTAATTTTTAATATATTGATCAGTTCCAGACACAAACCATTAACAAAATATACTAGGCACTCTCCAAAACTGAAAATACGCATAGAATTCCTGTTCATTCTAAATATTTACTTCTTTGAAGAGAGTGGACGACAACTTTAAATTTTAATATATTGATCAGTTTCAGACACAAGCCATTAACAAAATATACTAGGCACCCCCCAAACTGAAAATACGCATAGAATTCCTGTTCATTCTAATTATTTACTTCTTTGAAGAGAGTGGACGACAACTTTAAATTTTAATATATTGATTAGTTCCAGACACAAACCATTAACAAAATATACTAGGCACCCCCCAAAAACTGAAAATACGCATAGAATTCCTGTTCATTCTAATAAATTATAAGCAATGATTTTGTTACTTTGAAATAAGACTTGTATATAAATACTAAGTATATTTTTTCTATTTTTTAGGTAATTGCAATTGATTGACTCCTTGAAGATTATCAGTTGGCACAACCACTTGTGAAATTACGTGAGGTTATTCTTTGGATTATAAATTTACTTCAGCTATAGAATTATTGTTTGGCTAGAAATCAAACTTGAACGAAGTGATTTCTTTTCTATTTCGTAAATAATATTTGATTTGTGAATATGATGGTAGATCATTGTAGACTTCACTTAAAAATACAATCAGTAAAAATTTCAATCATATTTTGCTACTGAAATATTATATATTTTTGGCCAGGCCGAAATGAGAAGTGCTAAATAAAAATTATTTATGTCCTTCAGGCATGTTAGACTTAGTGGCGGAATGAAGATTATATGATGATGATTGGTCATAAAAATAGATTAGACGAGAACCCTTATTTAAAATAAAGAATATAGCTTAGTGTAATATGCTTTTTGAGATAAGATTCATAAAAATACACTTCTTATACACTTATGAACAACGAATTGCATGACCAGCACAATGAATATTTTACTGTAATGCATTTATGCGTGGCGGTACACGCAGTTTTTTATACGTGTGTGTCTGTATCATAGGCTAAGAAAATGTGGCTTTACATTTCCCATGCGTCGTTTATGGTGTCTGTTTAAAGAGCAATAACTATATATTTTTGTGAAGCTAGGAACAGTATGGGAGACAGGAAATTTTTTTACTGAATCACTTCATTTGTTACGTGTTTCATCGAACTATAGCACCGAGAAATGCTGATTACATATTTGAAAATATCCACCAATTTAAAATCAGTCAAGGTTCTGTATAGGCACAGTCGATTAAAATTTATTTATGGCCTTTAGGCAACTTTGACTGGCGCTTCATTTGTAAGTTGTGTCATCTAGCTTATGCGTAATCAAGTGTATCTAACATATTTGAAAGTATCCATTATTTTAAAACCAAGCAACTTTCTGTATAGACACAGCTAATTCAAATTTATTTATGAGCTTTAGGCAAGTTTGACTGCTACTTCATTTCTCATGTGATTAATCTAGCTCAAGCGTAATCAAATGTATTTAGCATATTTGAAAGTATCCATGATTTTAAAATCAGTCAAGTTTCTATATAGACACAGCTAATTCAAATTTATTTATGGCCTTTAGGCAAGTTTGACTGGCGCTTCATTTTTCATGTGTTTCATCGAACTATAGCACAAAGAAATGCTGGTTACATAATTGAAAGTATCCACCATTTTATAACAGCCAAGTTTCTGTTTATATATTCAAATTTATTTAGGGCCTTCAGGCAACTTTAACTCTTGATGATATTCAAAATATTACTTGTCAGTGTTTACAAACGTGCTTCATGCATAGTTTTTATACTCGTAGGGGAATATGTTATTTCCTTAGAAATTCCTAGTCGAAACTTCATTTTACATGGACTATAGAAATAAAAAATAAAAATTTTATTGTCAAACACGGAATTTGAACCCGGCACACTGTCTTTGCGGCTATGAGTAAGTTAGATATTTAGCTTTTTTTTATTATAAAATTAGAAATGCGTATGCCATAACCTGAATTAGACTTAGGGCGGCAGATTAAAAATAATAGAAATATAGAACACGCATTTTAAATAATAATAATAATTTTAAAATATCGCATAGAAATTCGCAAGTAAAAGTGTCCCAACTCAATCACATTTTACTAAGAAATACTCGAGTGTTAACGAATACAACGGAAACATTTTTGTGCCGGACCAATCTCTGATATTACTTTAAAGCAGTACAACTGATAAACTCATACGACATTTAACTTAATATTTTTGTAACAACTATAAACACGGATATTATACTCATAGTACAAGTGCGTATAAGAGACACTTCCCTTTTTACTCTTTATTTTTTATTTTTAGGACTCCCATATTTTTGATGCAAGTGTATGACTGGCAAGCATTGAGAGAACTTGTTAAACTATACTGTTAGTATATTTGAACAATATGCTTTGATACGCATTTAAAATATTTTGTAGAAACCTTGATTTTTTTCGAAGTTCCATTTTCCTGAAATTTTGACGAAGTCCAGAAGGTATGAGAGACTAAAAAATTTCGCTCCACCAAAATTTAATATATTCTTGTACACCCTTTGAAAGATATTTTAAACATATTTTGTAGAAAACATTTTTTGAGAATTTCTTTAATTTTTTCTAAGTTCCACTTTCCTGAAATTTTGGCAGTCCAAAAGCTGAAAGGCACTAAAAATTTTGTTCCACCAAAACTTAATATGTTGTTGTATAGCCTTTGAAAGACATTTTAAACATATTTTGTAGAAAACATTTTTTTTGAGAATTTATTTTCTACTCTAAATGACAGTTTGAAAGTGGATATAAAATTAACTGTTACAAATCACTGTTACTTTTCGTTAAACTGTTATAAAAATAATAGTTTCAAGTAACACTTAAAATTCATATACAATAACTGACGCGATGCGCTTCGTATTTTGCAGTCTTTTACCAGAGTTTTAGAGTGAAATTCTTTACTATACTAATAAAAGCAAGCTATACGATTTTATTTTATTTAAGGTAAATACAGAATTATTTTTCTTGTTTAATCATATTTATTTTTTCGCTAAAGTTGGAAATAGTGAAAGCAAATAATTTTAGAATAAAAGTTTCCAACACTTAATTTCTCAATCAAGGTTGCTAGTAGCTAGCATTTTGTTGAAATTGAAATATTTTTATCAGAAGGGACGCGAATAAATTTTCTGTGTAATGTGCAAAAGCATTACTGCTTAAATCATGTCATATACAATTAAGGTTTTTCCTAAAAAATAGAGAAAAATGATTTTTTGGTTTTATTTTGAAGAAGTTGACTTTAAGGCGACAGTTATTGTTAAGATGTGCAGTATAGGTTTCTATGGAGTTATATAGCTTATAGTTTTAGGAATTAGAAGAAAGTCATCTATAGTAGTTTGTTTAAAGATATTTGCAGAGTATTCATAGCCTGCATATTTCACATTCTTTCTTGATTGAAACAAATCGCTGTACCAAAGTTCAGTAAATAATACGTTTTGAACTTGTTCTCATAAATTAAGTGTTATAAAATACTTGACACAGATTGAGAATATATCTCTAAATATATTTGAAGAACTCATAAATGAAAGAACGTTTTAAATATATGATTTTGTATGGCTATCTGTGCCAAATTAGTTGGTCTGCGAATAATAATGTTAATACATTGTCAACTACAAAAAAAGTATGAAATTATCTAAAGGCTTACAAAGTGGGACAACAGATGAAATCGCGAATCGGAGACACTGCACACCCTACTAAATATTAAAATAGATTTAATCCACTACTTTGAGACGACTTATACATTCTAGTTATGTTAAAGCGATCGCATTTACAGAATATCTATAGTAAATTTTCACACTGACGAATTGCATAGTATCATATTTCCAGATTTCTATGCTGATGACTAAGATCATTTCAAGGAAAATCTTCAACACAGAATACTATTCACCGTGAAGCACGTAGAAGCAAAAATAGCACATCAGAAAAATACTGGTGCTGTTTTGGACAGTATTACATACCGTCACATAAAGAATACAACCTTAAAACATTGACATAAATTTTCAGTATATTTTGTTGAACTAAGAAGGTTTGAAGTTGTATTTAATTCGATGAGAAATATGCAATAGAACATGCTTTATAACAGAGAGGTTTTGAGCTTGATTAATGTGTAAGCGAAATGTGCTTAAAGGACTTAAAATTACATTGAAATCTGTAGTTGAATACAAAATAAATGCAGTAGTTTTATGAAACCCTATGATCTTTGAAATGTAATTGTATCTCTAATCACATTGTAGAAAGAGAATACAAACCTGTCTTTTGGTTATGGAAACCATTGTTTCTTTCAGACAAACTTTTTTGAGTGGTTTATATATTAATTTTACTATTAGAGAACTTTTGCTGAATATATTTTTCATAGAAAATGACATGATAACAAGATAGTTGACTTGTATTTTTTGCATATCAAGTACGTATTTTTCGCTCAAAACTGAAATATTCAACTTTCCGTTTTCAAAAAGTATGTCTTGATCAAAAATGAACACCTTTCTTTTACATGTATTTGATACCATATAAGGAGAAAACGAAACATTTTTTCCGTATTTTTTTCTAGCGCGTTATTTGGTGGTTTTCGAACTTTCATTTAGCGCTTTCTAGCGACTTTAGTTTCTAGATGCCAACACTGATTGGAGTCGATGTTAACGATTCTTTATGTCGTTTGCCTTTGTCACTGTTTTGCCGTAACGATTCCTCATTTCGTTCAGTAGTGTCACTGCTGTTGGTAGCAGTTGCACATCCCTTTTGCTCTCCAGTTACTATGCCTGCGAAAATGCTGTGGACTCTTACATTTTCATTTTTCTTAAATTTAATAATTGGCATTTTTATTTAATTTATTACTGATATATATAATTCCTAACATAAGAAGCCTGTTTATTGATTACATTTTAATCAGCTACAAGCTGCAAACTAATTACTACTAGATTACAATCGGTGATAAATATTCTTTTGTAAAGTAAGGGATTAAACTTAAGGCGTCAGCTATTAAACAGTTGTTGTAGACCTTTAAATAATTTTAACTGGAACATGTCTGAGTTCAGTACATACAGATTTAAGTATATTTTTCCTCTGGGACTTACAATTTTACGATCTTTGTAAGGGACAAATTTAAATAGAAGAAGAAGTCTTGAATAACTATCATCTTTAAACTGCTTGACAGAGAATAAAGAGTATTTTTATATGAGAGAGAGAGGCTTATGAATAATGTTAGTATGGGTTTCATTTTCTTTCTCTTTTTAAAGAACTCTTTTAAAAGTCATTTGTACATTTATGAACGAACTTTTACACATATATGTCATTTAAGACCAAGTGATTGCTTCAGAGATTTTACTAAAATCTGTGCACCATACTTTTTACATATAAGAATCTACAGTGTATAACATTAGTATAAAGACTGTCTGAACGAGAACCATCTATGTTGCACTAGGGGAAATCAATCAGGAAACATATATATATATATATATATATATAGAGAGAGAGAGAGAGAGAGAGAGAGAGCGAGAAAGAAAGAGAGTGAAACAAATAGAGAGAGAGAGAGAGAAAGAAAAAAGAAAGAGTTTTCCTCTAACAACATACACTAATAATAATAAGGATTTAGTCAGCTTATTTGAAAATATAGATAATTTAAGAACACAAGTTTTATAAAATAAGATGGCAGTAGCAACTTTGCTGAATCGCGCTTTTTAAAACTTGGAATGTTTTGACAAAAATGTTAGGTGTAATATAATAATAGAAAGGATCCATAGCCTAGTGGTTAGAACATTATACTCATGTTCGTGTGGTTCCGGATTCAATTCCCGGGTGAACTCTTTTTATCCTGTACCTAGCGTCGCGAGGCAAACTGAGGGAGTTATATGAATAAAAATGTAACGATTGCGTGACGATTATGATTTAAATTTTTACTTATCAAGGAGGATCAAGCAATAGTATTACAACTTGGAACATTAACTTTAACTGTATACTTTTGAGTGGATAATGCGGTCTGACACTATATAGGATTGTAGGACTTAAAGTGATAAAAACCATATGATATAATATTGCGGAACGCAAGATATGTATGCATTCAATAATTTACTTTCTCTTATCATTAAATATTTTACTTAAATAAAATTACTAGTAAATATTTTTGGTTAATACTAAAATAGTAAAACATGAAATTATATTTAAGAATATACTCATCAGATTTCATAACCTACAAGCATCTGTTCATACTTGAAGGCGGGTGAATAAATATTTCTTAAAGAATAAATTCAAAGGCAGGTATTATTTTTATAGGAATGATCTAATCTAATATGAAATAAAACTATTTTATTTTCATAATGCTCTAGGCATGCGCAAACTAAAATTTAGGAATATAAAGCTATATTTATGAAAAATATATATGTCTTAAAATTTCACCTTATAATACTATGTATCCACATTTTCTTTAAGTAGATTATGTGTAGCGGTTTTCAAAGTTATTATTTTTTTACATTAATATATTTTTCTAGGTAGAATATATATAGTAAATTATTACCTTTAGAATATTATGGAAGAAGTTCAATCTTAATACGCTATATTCTATACGATTTCTAGAATTTCACTAATAATATATTTTTTAATTTACCAAAGAGAAAGATTTTTTGATATTCACTTTCTTTTTATTTCAATCTGAAGTATATACAAAACTTTTATGAATGAAAAATATACATATACAGAATTTGTAACAAGTTTAAGTTTCTACATAGAAAAAGCAAATTGAAACGTTACACTATTTTTTTCTTTTACTCATCCAAGTAAAGATACACTTTTACTTTTTCAGCAACTTCAAATTTCTTCAATCAGTTTAAATGTTTACAATTATTCTCTATCAGCTTCAGCAGTAATATCTTTTGCAATTAGTTTCTCTCTGACATCCTCCACTTTAAGTATAAGGCATATAGAGTATATTTAAAAATCGCAATATTATCAAAATATTTATCTTTTAATATATAAACATTATAAATTTCTAAAAGATTAATTGAATCCATTAACACTCTCCATGTACGCCACGTCAAACACTTTTCTTCAGCTACAGAACGAATGACACAGTCATGTATACTTTTATTAGAAAGTTTATAAAAACAGCTTTCACAAATCAGAGGAAAATATTTGTTTTCCCAATTTTCGATAGCTTCGAAAATACATTGTTCATGAATTATATTATTAACACATGGACAAGAATATATACTTCCTTTTACACAAGGAGGATGACAGAGTGCGCTAAATGTAGATTCAATAATATCTTTACTTTACTCTTCACTAATATTGCAAATCTCATTTTCACTGTCTGAATATAATCTTCTACACTTCAGGAAGATTCACTATGTGATATTACAGAACATGGCGTTTCATTTTTCCCCATAGCTTCCTCCATATTTATAATTGAATATTCATCATCATCATTGCTATCTGATATAAATTCAAGTTCTAAACTTGACAACGATGCACTAGTAGAAGTAATTGGAGATGAAAATTCCTCAGCATTTGGATCTTTAAAGAACTGCATGTGACTTAATAAGTGAATTCGTTTACTTATTACTAATGATACAGCTAAACAATAATATTTTAACTTTCAAGTAAGGACTTGTTCCAAAGACTATTCTAGTCAAAGTGAAAAAACAATAAATAGAATATCTCCACGTTACGACCTACTTTCCATCAAACACTTGCATCCTTCAAAAAATCAAGTCCTAACATTTGCGCATACACCTACATGCTTGTTTGTTTACTCCTCTCTCTAACAAAAGCTTAATCTTGTCTTAAAAGAAATCTTTTCCTCCTGGTGCAATACAACTTATTTCTTCCTAATCAGTACAGCTATTATACAACTCATTCCCCGAACCCCCGATTATCATAGCTGGAAATAAAACAAAAATAAACGTTGACTCGTTTCAAACAATCAGTTTATTATATTTTGCTATACGTGGATTCACTAGAAATTTCAGAAAAAAAAATTCTATTGATTTTTTTATTAAATAAAAGAATTATAACTCCATAGTCGATCTTTGTATTAAAATATAAAAGTAAAATTTATTTTTCTATTTCATAAAGTGAAACATTCTTCAGTAAGTATTTTCTTCAAAAGTTTGTATTACAAATTAGCTTCTTAAAGTTAAAATTCTAACTTCATATTAACGTTTTACTAACTTCATTCATATTAACTTTTTTTAAAAAAAAGTGTTAAAAAGTTTTAAAGAATATTATATTTTAGTTATAACAAAAGGTTTAAAAAAGATAAGTATATTTTTGTAATAAAGTTTAAAATAATTATTCTTAAAATTTTATTTCTTTTTATTGCAGGATAGTCATGGAGATCAAGAAACCTGCAGTTGTCAATACCATAGAAGAAGATGATCAGTTTAATTATAATCTTGAAGAAATAGATACATCTAACTTAATTATTTCAACTAGTACTAGTAGCAGTATTACTTCCAGTATAGATACCACTTAAGTAAACATGAAAGATTCATAAATCGAGCTAAATGAAGACGTAGTATTTAATGAAGTTCTTACTGTTCTTCCTTCAAATGAAGGAAAGGAAGCTATAGTTGTTAGAAAGGTGCTTGGAATTTTTTCATTTAATGAGGATACAGTAACTAATTTAGAGTGGTCCTCTACTTGTGTGGATGGCGATTGTATTTGGAAGGCTATTAAAGAATGGTATCTGCTGTAAACTGTAAACCCACAGGAAGCATTATTATGTGAAAGATGTTTCTTCAAATTTCACTATAAAGAACATCATAGTTGTAAAATGGAGGAAGAATCAGTTTTATATAATCGTGCAGCGAATGGTATTTTAATGGAAGAACGAATACAAGAAATATATGACCAATATAGCGTACATCATCACAATTCAAATGAAGAGGTTAAGAGAATATTTTTGGAAGCCTTCAATCATACGCTAAAAATTGAACCGAAACGTATCACAAGACTAGTTTTAGAAGAGGACTTTTATTCAATCATAAAACCAATCAGTGGAATAAAACCAATCAGCCGTGTCTTTTAGAAAAGATGATCAATGTAAAAGAATTTAAAATCTCTAGTTTATCCGAGACATCAACGAGTTGTCAATGAATATGAGAAAGGGTAAAAAAATTGTATATTTCTCTCTTTTTATTTAATTTAAATAAATAAAGATATAGATCACATATTTTCCATTTTATTTTAGTAACATAATTATAAGTAACATCAATTCTTCATCACAAGATTAAAATAGAATTTATTTCAATTCTCTTACTTATTATTATTATAATCTTACATATGTGAATGTAAGTATGACGAGTGGCTGAAATTATTATTATTTTTAGATCATCTAATAATATTTAAGTATACTTTTTCTAAAATTACAATAAGGTATTAAAATTATTTTAACAAAGCTTTTATTAAATGATATTACTAAAACTTCAAAACTAAGTTTTAGTTTGTGAAATTATGATTTGAAGTATAATAAATACTTAATAAATTGTGAAATCAAGATTGGAAGTATAATAAATAGTAAATAATTTGGGAAATTAAGATCTTAAGTTTAATACATAGTAAATAATTTGATAAATTAAGATTTGAAGTATAATAAATAGTAAATAAATTGCGAAACAAAGATTTCAAGTTTATTAAATAGTAAATAATCAAAGTTAATCAAAATTTTATTTTCTTACTGTAACTCATTTATTTTTGCTTTAACAAAGTGTTATTATTCACGAAATATTCTTTTCTTAAAAGTTTTAAAACAAAAATTAGTTTTGTGAAAACAAAATTTTAAAGCTTAATAAATACTAGTTCATTTTACTTAATGAATTTTTTATTTATTTTTTTTCTGTAACTTATTTCTTTTCTGTTAAACAATTTTTCTTTTTGAAGTTTGAAACGACAAAGTTTTACTTTTGTAAAACTTAATTTTGCAACTTAATGATAATACACAAAAACTAATTTCTTTTTCACCAATGAAATTTTAACAATGTTAATTATTTTAATACTTAAAGTTTATGAAACTAATTTTATTTGAAAAAAAAAATATGTAAGTTAAGAGTTAGAAAATATTTTAATTAAAAAAAGTATAATCTATTATACAAAATAATATTTTAGTTAAACGAAAAATTAAAGTTTATATAATTATTTTTATTTGAAGATTTTTTTGTAAGTTATTAGTTAGAAAATAATTTAATTAGACAAAAGTTATATAAAAAGCATAATTTATTTTACATAATCGCATTTTAGTTAAACAAAAATTAAAATTGAAGAAAATAATTTTATTTCAAGAAATTGTTATGTTATTTATATTATAGTTAAACTTTATAAAGAATTTCTTTTATGTATTTTAATAGTTATTGAATAATCTAATTAAACAAAAAGTTAAATGAAAAGTATAATATATCTTACAAAATAACATATTAGTTAAACAAAAAAGATGATTAAAGTTACTATTTCTTTAAGCGTATTATTTACTTCAAGGAAACCAAGAAAGCTGATTTAAATTATTTTTCCTTTTGTAAGATATTTATTTACTAAAAGTATTTTTACTTAACGCTTCCTGTAAAATAGAAATATTCCATCTTTACTATTTTTATAAATAATGTATCATTCAAATTTTCCTAAAAAGAAAAGTAATTCCCATATTGCAGTTCTAAATATTTTTCTTAAATTAATATCATTTCATGGCTAAATAAAAATCAGGTTTTATATAATTTTTATAAATTTATTTCATACTCATAAAGATAATAGTGTAATGGTCTATATACAATAATAAGATTACAATTTTATCTTGAGCAAATTTTCCACAACTTTTTAACTTTGCAAGTTTAACCAGTATTGAAGTTGCATAACGTTTCTTACAGCACAACCGTTCACTTGCTTAGGTTTATGGTAAGTACAACATCTTACATTAACATTAAAATCTAATGAAGTTAGCGATGGACAACCTTCATCATTTACATCTTTTACATTCTTTAATTGAAACATTTTTGAATCCATAGGACTGTTTCAGTTCCTTTACAAAAGAATATTGCACCAACTTCACAGAGTTGTGCAATTATTATTCGAATATGAGTTATACAATTACCATTTGAAGTATCAGATGATAATCCATGAAAATTTTAAGTTAACCATTCACATTTATTTTTGATAGCCTATTGCTAATTCTACCATTCGCATGGAAGTTTTACCATAAAATGAAACATTAACGCAGCATCATTTGATTTTTTATTATTGGGCATTTAAATGCTCAGAAAATTTCTCTTTAAAAAATTTAAACACATTTAAAACAGAGGATAACAATTTAGAACCTTGCATATCAATAATATATTTTCTTGAACAAGTTAAAGATCTTACTTGAGTAAATTGTTGTTCAATAATAGTTGGAATTAGCTTTGCAATAAATTCTGTATCTTGAAAGGGAATTCTACATTTCTTAAAAAACATATTCACTGAAATAGTTAATTGTCCTTGTTTCTTATAAATGTCATAATAATCAGTAAAAGTTTTATAATCATTTACATGTTCCATTAAATGTTTTGATATAAAAGATCCAGTATTGCAGTGATATATACACCGATGAGTAATGTTTAATGTACATCCACTATACTTTTTAATCGTTTCGCATTTGTAATGCTCGGAAAATTTTTCTATGAAAAATTTGAAATTTTAAAATAACTAGGCTTTTACTGTTTCAAATATACATGAGTGTAGAATAAACAAAGGATTGCGAAAAGTACACTCCATCTTCATTCACACTATCAGTTCAAATAACAAAGTCAGTGTTTTCAGGACCGTATAATATATCTTTTGATATGAGTTTATCTCTTACCTCTTCCACTTTACGTTCAAGTAATTTTCGCAATCCATATCCAAAACTCACTATTCTAAATTCACCAGAATTTTCATGTTTTGCTAAATAGGCATTATGTATTTGCATATAATTACTAGGTTTAAGCACAGCATTCCAAGTACGATCATTTAAAAATTCAGTACGTTCAACTTCATTCAAGTAACAACTGAGATAAGCGTGTGCTAACTGGTTAGGAATATTATAAAAACAGGCAGCACAAATTAAAGGTATATTAAAACAGTTAAAATTGTCTATAGCGTTCCATATACAAAGTTCTTCAAAAACATTAATCCCGCACTCACAAGTCGGAATATGAGGTTTTCCATCACTTTCATAAGAAATAGTTTCAGTAGCATATGTGTTTAATTCAAAAGAATTTTTCAAAGTGAACATTCATTCTGAAAATCACCATAAAAAACAAAATTTGGTTCAATAAGATTTTCTGCAGTATGTAAACCACTTTCAATAGGTCTTGATAAAACAAAGTTTAATTCACTCTGGGAACCACTTTCACTATTACTGAAGATTCAATAGGACAATCAAAACTAGTCACCAACGAAGGACTAGGAGACCTGTTTTCAATATGCATCAAAGCTAATGCGGCACGTTCTGCTTCTTGCAGCGCACAAATAAAACTGTCTGATGAGTAACTCTCTTCGCACCACAATAAGTTTTGCGAAGACATAATAAACAGAGACAGGTTTACCTGCTGTTGCTTCAAGTCTATTCCTGCACCTACTGATGGAAACCAATTACCTTCTTACTTTTCATTGTCCAATGAAGAGACACTTTCACTTTTAGATGGGGAAGAGGTATTAGTTATACCGTAAATTTCGCCTTTAATTTTCAATAATAATAAAACACTACGTTAAGTTTGTTCATATGTAATACTAAATCAGTATTTAAATGCAATATATTAAAGTTTGGTAATTCATCCTGAACTACCAAAAATGAAAATACAACTATGACAAAAGTTTGTAAGTGGTCTTTCTACTCACGAGCACCAAATCTGTCTTTTATGAGTAATTCTTCACGTAGTTCCACTATTTTGTTTCCCAATAGAAAACGAAGTCCATAATCAAAGTTAGCTTTTAAATGATTCGATCCAAGATCAATATTCACATAACAATTAAATATCTCATCTAAATTCTTTGGATTTAATAATACTCGATAAACACTATCATTCAAAAACTGAAGTCGGTTCTCCTCACTTAAAGGTGCTCCGCTAATTAAATATCCCAGACACTCATGTTCACTTTTATCCTTGTTCCAAAATGCACATGCAGAACAAAGTAAAATGTCTTCCGTGTTCCAATTACGAATTGATTAGTATACAGGGTTGATCAACCCATTTTGATCGACATCCACAGGAAGACTTTGCAGGCAAAGAAGATGCTAAGTTAACAATGGTATTTTGACTACCGTTCTGTTCCATGGTTACAAGACTAAAGCTTTAAATTATAAGTAGCTCACTGAACAGTTAGGTACAAAACAAGATTCAACTTGACTGCAGGATAAACCAATACAATACCTATTCAATACTTTAAAAACTATGTCAACAATAAATCAAGATAGCTAAACCTCAATGGTATGTATTATGCTTAATCATATAAACATTTAATTATTTATATATTTCATATAAATAGTTTTATAACTTTAGTTATTCAAAGTTCTTAAAGTAAATTCAAATTTTACTTCATCCATTCAGAGTAAAAGTAAATGGCAAGGAAATTCCTCAAATAACTCAATATCCAGATAATTTTAAAGATAAACAAGAAAAAATTACAATATTCATTCTTAGTCTACATATGTCTCTCCTCATAATCTGATTCTGTAATAACATCTTTCTCAATTAATTTTGTCTTTACTTCATCCACTCTGAGTAAAAGTAAATTGCGAAGAAAATATTCAAAAATTTCAACAGTGTTAAAAGGAACATGTTTCGAAAGATACACATGATAAATATGAAAAAAATTCACAGCATCTATTATTAGTCTATATGTACGTCTCCTTAAAGACCTTTCTTCAAGTATAGATAGTGTAACACAACGATGTCTCTGGCGACTGCGAACATTATAGAAACAATCAGTACACAATAAGGAACAATTGTTTTTATATTTCCAATTTTCAATAGCTTCTAAAATACAGTTATCATCAATTGTATAATTCACACATCCGCATGAATTTACAATTTCACTAGAACACATGGTGGTAGATGAAACTTCAATGTCCTGCACGGCACTATCTGTTTCCTCAGCACTAGAAACATAATATTCTTCATCACTGTCTGAATTAAATTCTACCTCTAAACTTGAGGTAGAAGCACTGCGGTAAATACGGGGATCATTCTCCGCCAACGGTCCTTCGCCTTCACCTGCACTTCGATCTTCGTAAAAATGCATGATACCTTTACTAGTGTCACAGCACAACTATGCACAAAAAATTTAAAAGTAAATAACTTTACACGTCATGGCCTATTTTCTAACTAGCAAGATTCAACTGGACCTCCAAAGTCATATTCCAATGACTATTAGCGGAAATGCCAAAACTATAAAGAAAACACTTCAACTTAAATGACCGCATTGTATAAAAATAACTTGTGATAATACACTCCAAACATCAAAAAATATTTCTCTCTTCAATAGGACACGTCAGGTGCAAAACAGTAAATGCTTTGTTAAAGAAACAAACATGTTAATCGATTGTCGCCACGTCAATCAAGTGCCAGACATAAAGAGAAACCGTCTCCCAAGCAGCACAGCTTCGATATAACAAAAATAAATGAACACCTGCACAGTTAAATTCTTCGAAATGCCGGGGCGTGTTGTAACACGTTCCTTAGCATCAAAGAATACGAAACAGTAATTATTATGTTAAAGAAACAGAAATGTTAATCCATTGGCGCCACGTCAATCAAATGCCAGACATAAAGAGAAGCCGCCTCCCAACTAGCACAACTGCGATATAGCAAAAATAAATAAACACCTGCACAGTTAAATTCTTGGAAATGCCGGAGCGTGTTGTAACACGTTCCTTAGCATCAAAGAATGCTAAACAATAAATATTATGTTAAAGAAAACAAAAATAATAATCCATTGGCGCCACGTCAATCAAACATCAGACATAAAGAGAAACGTCGTCCTGCAAACAACTTGCTCCACTCTGCGACCACCGCAGGTGCGATCCAAATAAACTATGCGTCGACTCAATTGAAACAAACAATTCTGCGCGCATGCGCGATACATCGAAAGATAAACTGAACAACGTTAGTTGAACAAGAGATCTTCAATGTGTAAGACATATAAGTATATGCTTCCCAATGACGACGAATGCATTCACCGTCAAAGATAATGTAAGCCAACCCAAAAATAAATCAAAGTTTAAGTTAAAAATCCTTATACTACATGGAATATATTCTATTACCATATGTTCCATAGTTTTCTGCGATACCAGGTTTCGAGGTCGGTAATCAACGGTGCCAAGACGGGTCCTATCCTTCTTGAGGGCCGTTAACAAATAATGATGATTCCATAATATTTCTGAATAAAAATTATTAAATTAATTAAATATATTCTATTATCACATGTTCCATAGTTTTGTGCGATAAGGGTTTCGCGGCCAGGCAATCGACGCCGGGTGGGGCGGGCCGCACAACAAATAATAAAATAATAACCGGTAAAATTTAAAATATTCAATTTATTCATAATTCATTCAATAATTCATATCTTACATCTACGGCGTCCATAGTTCAGGACCATATTCCCCACCTCTCTGGCGCCGCCACAGCCTGCTATATACTTTCCTATAGGCCACAGAACCGGTTTAAAAGTTCCTAAAAGTCTGTACTCTTCTACTCAGCAAATCAAAGTAGAAACAGCGAATATTTTGAATATCTAGAGTATTTTGTAGACTTCAAGTTATAGTTCTGTAATATTTGGAATTCGAAAATTCATTATCACGGGAATTACGGTAATTATAAATAATGTATGTTACGATGATTAAATTATTTTCATTCTTTCTTTCTTTCTTTCTTTTCGTAGGTAGAAAAGTTTCAGAATAAACCTTGAGTTCACTTAACATTCCTGACCAGAAGTAATTTTCAAATAAGTAAATAAATGTAAACTCTAGCGTTATCAGCTAATACGTTTAGAAAACATAGGAAGAGACTGAGAAAGACACCAACACACTGAAGAATATTAAAGTTGAAGAAAAATGTTATAAGAAAGATACTTTATATGGAGTGTTTGGTATTATTCATGTTATAACACAAGATTTTTAACAGTTAAATCACACGAGGAAAGATATCAGAAGATGAAAAATCTAGGAAGAATTTAAAGTTGAAGTAATAAATTATTACCATGACTACAACTCAAACGTAAAATGTTACATATTGTTATTCAATATTTCGGACGTTTTTGTAATACTATTGCAACGTTTTGCTTTTAATTCAGGTGTTAATCAGGTTATGATTAAATGCATGCATTCTACAATGATACACATTTCAACATAAAATGGATGATGTTTGCTGAATGAAACGTTCTAAATGTTCATTTAGATTACGATGTAAAATCCGATTAATTTAACGGGTCTCATGATTCTGGCTAAGACGTAAAGAAACACTATGTTCGCTGATTAAGCAGAAGTAATGGTTCTATAAATTGTATAATAAGTTTGTATGTCTCTATATTCATCCGCTAAATGATCACTCATTTAAAACGTATAGTGAATATTTCACTTGTTTTTGAAATTTTGAATAAGGTATAACAGACGATTTAAGAGATTTTTTTTATTTCATTGAGCATACAAATTCAATAAAAGGATCCGCACAGATGAATTGTGTTGTACTCTACTTATTTTGATTTAATAGCTTTTACACTTGCATTATATATGCACAGAAATTCCTAAAAGGTCATACATGTCATGAAACACGGAAAAGTTGGTTGTAGACAAGAAAAACGTTGAGTAAAATATTTGCAGGATAAACCGCAACCTTAGCAGTCCAATAGATTCTAAAACAGTACCTTGATCTTGCGCTAATGTAATAGATTGTTTTACATATGAAGAAGTTCTGATAACTAGCCCATCATCTTTTGCCATTGCTTGATTAACGAGCTTCCAATTATTAATCCAATTAGTTACAAATATAGCTAAGTAAATTGAGATCGAGCCATTAAAGTTTTCCAGTTTCTTTTTCTCTTGATTTTTATAAATTTATCTTAAGCTTATGCTTGTCTAATAATGATGCAAATCTAGGACATAATGAGCTAAGTTTTATAGTGTAACCATTTTTTATATGAGAAATTTGAGGAAAATCTGGAAGTCGTTACCTCCATCCATATCATAACGAAATTTCTCATTATCAAAACGAGCGTTGTGGCTCTGCAGAAGCTGTTGCTTCTTTTTAATTGAGGCCTCAGTTTGAACCCCTGGAACTGGACAGCCTGCTTCCTTAGGCACACGAGGCGAATGCACAGATAGTGGCCCCTATATTCAAAATTCTTTCTCCCGCTGATTGTGTTGAAGTTATAACCTGACGATGTATCCTTAAGTAATATGTTAACGTAACACGTATTAAGTGTCAATGGGAAGTTATTTCCTATCAATATGTAAAATATTTATATCATAGGTTTCGTAGATCTCCAAATTTGCTTCATTATTTGTGTACCACTATCAAAAATGAGAGAAGTGCAGGCTTGTCGAAATGCGCCTCTACTTCACCTTGGATCTCACTAATCTTCGCTCAGAACTGATGAATCGTTAAAAGAATTTTAAGAGCTTTGAAATAAACTCGTTAATCAACGATTAATCTTCACGATGGTTGGTGTAACAACACATATGACTCAATGCAAGTGAGTTTTCCCACCTTTTCCGTTTTACGTAAAATATTCAAATTTCAATGCAGGTACAGAAGAAATTAACTTTGGCGGACCAAAGTTCGTTTCGTGCTTCTATAATGGGTACAATTAGTTTTAAAGAAATGGTAGTACTAACGTTAACGTTGTGTGCAGAGACTTTTGGAACATCATTCTATCACGAAAATGTCTGCACACAATCCTCAAGTTACTAGTAGCATTTCCTTAAACGAACTGTAATATTATTGAAGTACGAAACAAACTTTGGTCCGTGCAAGTTAATTTCTCGTTTACTTGCACTGAAATGTGAATAATTGACGTAAAACGAAAAAGGCGGGAAAACTCACTTGCATTGAACTTTATCGATCTGTCAACAATAAATTAAAAACACCGATTAACGAATATGGTACTTCCCTTGTTTCCGTTCCAGTTTGTCTGGACAGACACCAGATGGTAGAACTCTACACATACGAGAAAAGGCCAAACAATTCTTTACTTTGGCACTTTCCTATCTATATTTCTCTCTTATCTATGGGTGTATAAGCTCATTATTTACTTTGCTCCAAATATTGATTTTTTAATACCTATTGAAACGTTGAACTGGCACATACAAAGAATATTAGAATTCTTTAAAGATCAGGTGCATCCGGTACACAAATATACCTGAGCCAAAGATGCCTAATGGCTAAAAATAAAATTCAAGTTCAAACAGTTAGAACATGTAGTTTTATAAACATTGTATACTTATTTTATGATTTCCGCACACAACTTAAAGAAAACTGCCACAAACATCTATGGCTCCATCGAGATTCGAAACGAGAACCTCGGGAACGCTGGCCTATCGGGGGTGGCAAGAAAACTGGGAATTAACAAATCCTGGGAAAGAATCGCAATAATGGTTTTATAGGGAGGCTTAATAAAGAATAACACCACCGCATTTTCAACTAACTTCTGGCGGGCAATCACACAAAACTTGTCACTAAAACTACATAATTGAAAAAAAAAAAAACAGTAAATTATAATGACAAATTTCCAACACAGCTAAAATTTTAAGAAAATTATCATACAAATGTGTTCAACTTAGAAATATTGTCAGTATCAAAATGTTATATACAATTTTTACGCTCTTGTATACTCTCTGCCCCTGCTAGTATTGCGTAAATTCTCCACCCCAAGCATTCGTGATCTCTCGGGTGCATTCGGCAGTTCCTCAAATGCTGTCGGCAGACGCTTGTGTTTGTGTATATATATTGGATTTGGTGTTGTGCAGTATTGGTTGGCGGACAAACATTTGTGCAAAAATGAATATACCGGGAATGCCAGGAATGCAGCAACCAGGTATTGTTGGAATGCAACCTGGTATGCAGCCTGGACTTCAACAAGGAATTCAAGCACCCTCGCAGCAGCCTACAGGACCAACTCAACAGCAACAGCAAAGTCAAACGCAGCAACAAATTCCTACTCAACAAACTCCTGACAAACTAGATAATATTTCTAAGGTTAAATCGTTAATAGGACCATTACGGGAGTCACTAGCTGTAAGTACAGCCTGATTCGTGTTATATGTTGGAATCTGTTTATACGTATAGTACAGTCACGGCCAGAGAAAAAGATCCCGAAAGGTCAGACAATAAATTCGGCTTTACTTCCGCACATGGCCTTCAGCAATAAATTGTTCAGAACGCAATATCAGCTATACAATATATATGTACCTCTGCTAAAGAAGCTACGGGTACAGTTCCGAAGGTGGTGGACACTTGCAAAATTGGATAAACTTTACTTTATGGCCCGCACCTTCCGTCACGTACTGAGCCATGTGCATGCTCTATTCCACTCCTTGTAAAAAATAATAATAATTACAGATATTTCCATGAACACGTAACAACGCCCAGCAGCCAAAAAAAAGTTACGAAAACCCATGTATCGTTATTATTTCAATAGATGCGAACTTGATCAACACATATAGCTACTACCGGTTTTAGGTATACCATATATTAGCTCCTTGTGTTGTATGGCGTTGGAGAATTATCCTAGACCACTGAAAACTAGGATGTATATGGGTCAATCCATACCAAATCGGACAATGTTGGTTGCGCGTGTTTTTCCGATTTTTATTGAAAAAATATATGTGAAAGTATATCACAACAGAAGTACAAATGTGAAGTTTCGGTTCTGACACCCCAGTGGGGACCGCGGGGGTCGGATTCAGAATGGCCGATCTGAATATTTTGGCTTATTTTAAATGTTTTATGACATCGGATCTAATAGTCGTATTTAAGTGTTCGAGATATCGATGGGAAGTGGATGAACACTAGATTTCATTGGAATCTACACATTTTAGATACAGAGTTGCAGTCTCACCGAAAAAAAATAGTGAAAAACATGAAAATGCCCCAACTTCAAGATTTTTTCCTATCTTTTGCAACAAAGGTACAATGTGTGCATAATCTACACAAATCACGCTTAGTAGGTGCTTACTATATATATTAATTAGAAAGTGTTACCTCTTTTCAAACACGAAATATGACATCTCAAAGTGAAAAATCACATAGGTTGGCGACACTGTTTCTCATGTTTGAAACCAGTCCTAAGGATGAAATAATGCCTAACAGTTACTTCAATGCTGTCTTAGTTCAGAGCAAAGGGAATCAGCTTGTACAAATAGCAGTTCACAGAAATATTATTTTTTTAAACTATCACTGCCACCAATCAATGCAATTTAAGCGAGACTGCTCACCTACAAAACATCTGAAATGCTTTTGGAAAGTTGAAAGTAGATGTCTGAAAGGAATTTCGTAGGGATTAGAGTAGTCTAGAATGTTCGATTGTCTTCTTCCTAGGATGTTCGAGTACCTACTCGAAATTACTAGAATGATCTAGTACCTACTAGAAATTTCTAGAATGTTTGATACTCTTCCGACGTTTCTAGAATACCCGAGTACTGTCCTGAATGTTCTGCACCTTATTCTCTCAGTTTCTAGAACATTCGAGTTTCTTTTCTAGAAGTACTATGTGTTTAATATTGTACACGAATATTCTAGGAAAGCATTTATAGCACATTCGTGCGTGATCCCTTGCTTCTCAGAAGATTATATAAGGAGCAATGGTTGAAGTAGTCTGGACATACGCTCTGTGAAAGTGGTTACAGTACAGAAGAATACGACGACGCATTCTTAAACAGTGTCGCACAAAACCTTTTAACTGGTAAAAGAAATATCGTGCAGTAATTTGTACCGTACCGAACTGTGACTTCTTCGAACCTGGTTCTGTGTGCCATCAAACATCATATCTCAGCAGTAAACAAATGCCAATGTTAGTTGCAGTAAATACCTTGCCATTGAGTGAAAGAACGCTACTAAGTTTACGGTGCAGGCAGCGTAATCCACAAAACATCTGTTTACATCACAAGCAAGTTTACCTTAAATATTCTGACAAAAAGGTTAGCAGAAATTGTTGTAACATTTGGAAGATTCATAGCACAGCAGTGAAAGGAACTAGAAAGATTACTGTACACCTAGCTGAAAAGTATCCTCATCTTAAGCTTGTTCCTGGCTACAAACTGTGTCCTAAGTGTATACAGAAACTAAGTGACTGTGAACCTGATAGTGCTAGTGTCAGCGATATTGGCTCAGACAGTGATGGAGGAGTAAGCGATGGAATGGAGGGAATCAACACTTCTTTCACTGCATTGGGAGTAAGTCCCTTAAAAAGAAAACGATCCTTTGAACAGCGAGTAAGCTATGGTCAAAGGAAGGTTGTAAAACTATCTGAGATTGCTAGGAAACAAGTTGGTAAGTTACTGGAAGTAGAACTGGAATAAAAAAAAAGGCAAGGTGTGCAAGGGGCACGATGCGTCACATGGGAGCTGAGCAGCGCAAGCCGAAGGGCTCCACAGCCCCCCGGTTTGTAGTGTGCATACGCAAGAGTGCTGACCATTCGTCAAGTGGATGAGACTACTGAATTCGATTTTGCACGCATTTAATCGAGAGGCTTGGAGCGAGACTGTTCTATATAGGAGGGACCTTACTTCAAGGTATATGAGCTAGACTCGCGCCATGGCATGGTTCGGGGCCCAAGATAGTTATAGGTCTCAGTATTCAGCCATTCGTAAGTGAGTCTGACGAAAATGAGAAAGAATCCCATTCGGGATGGTCTTACTGATCCGCCCAAGGGCTTTACTTCCAAAGTTGGTCGGCCGCCTGGTTTTCGACTAAAAGCCTGATAAAAGCTACGAAAATTTAAAAATCATCATCAGGGTGGGGATGTTCACATTTATTATTAATAATTGCTTTCTTGCATTTTTCGTACATTATCTTCAATTACTGACCATGGGAACGTGGAGGTTAGGTAAGGTTTGGTGCGGTCATGTATCTTTACACTTTTTGTTTTCATACACGTCACAGTTCTTTTCGTCGGAACAAAGCTTACCACACTTTCTGCAATTTGTTGTTAGATTTATTCATCCATGACTCACACAGTTTCAAAGATTTTCCTCAGTATCACCGTATTGTTTCACAAGCTGTAATACTGTTAACTCACATCCAGGACAAAGTTCCTGTACACCTGTAGCAATGTGCACAATATAAATGCTCGTAACTTTCCCACAATCCAATCATGCGGTAACCCTCCGCTACCCAAATAGTTCCATGTTTATCACCGATTATACAATATAATAAACTCAACTTTCGCTCTTCTTTACATACTATTAACCACACAAATGAGCAAATTATCCATTTCTTCCCTGTAAATTTTTTAAATTTTACTAGAAACGGCCGACCAACTTTGGAAGTAAACCCTGCTTAAAATTTCGTGGAAGGCCTTTATAAAGTCAACTTTGGATCAGGCTGAATGGATGATAGGAGAATTGGTGGAATGATGAAAGTGGGTGGAAACGTTAGAAACTCGAGAAAACCCATGCACAAGGTGTTTGTTCACCACGAAATCCACATGATATATGCCGGGGTCCAACTTAGGTTCCCACGCACCAGAGGTAGGCACTCTACGACTGAACCACCGCGGCCCGAGCAGGGTCTGAATTGCTGCTCAACATTCCCTTTGCCGTCCGAAACACCAACCACCGGACCACCTAGTCCTTGTGGTCTAGGCGGTAACGTCGAAGATTTCGGATTTGCAATGGGTAGGCATCAGGGTTCAAATCCCATGGCCAACAATTCTGACTAAGGCTTTCTAGGGTTTTCCCTCAGTTTTACTAGGATAACGGGATGAAGAAAGCGAACCTTAACTAAACTCGAATATTTCCTTCTATTTCAAGATCACAAAGGTAACGTGCAGATTTTAGATAGCAGTATTTTAGAGTTATAATGACAGTTGTGATTGCATGCTAACAATATAAAATGCTATGGTTTTCATTATTATGCACTCCTGTGAAGTGCGCTCATTTAAGTAATCATTTAGAAACAAAAATTAATGAAAAAAACCGCTGGGTTCACCTTAGCAAACCCTGTTCCTTACTAACATCGCCATCGCGGACGAAACCAAATAGTCATCATCATTGCTTTTTCTCTATCATGTCATACCTTCCCAACTTTTTACTTTAAATTAAAGTTCACGCACTTTACCTCAACTTGAAAGCATTTCTTTTCTTCTGTAATTTTTTTTTCGGCCATAAAGTAAAGTGAACCCGCAAAATTTACAGAAGAAATGAGATATTTGTGTGAATTGAATTTGATTTTATGGCCTTCAGGCATCTAAGGCTCCGGGGGTATTTGTGTAACTTGGAAACATAAGATGGCCATCAAAGGAAGTGAAAGCTAGACGTAAGTGATTGTTAACGATAACTGTTGCTGTAAAGTGGGAACCACATTCTTGCGGCTTGAGAGGAAGGGTGCGTGAACTTGAGAGTGATGTGCATCGCGTATAATAAAAGCCTAACGTGACTTTAACTAACCCTGGCGCTCTCTCAAAATACTCCTATGTTTTGTGGGAAAATAGAGTCAATTTATAACACGAAGTGTCACAAGTGGTATTCATCCGAATGGAGCCATGTTTGTGTTTCTTGATCAACTCAAGGATGTTCTTGGTCCAACCAGTGCGTATTTAACGAAATAATGATAAAATGGATTTTATTTACACTTTTTGGATTGCTGGTTGTCGCTGTGTTTACAGAAGTGTCTGTAACAGGAAATAAATTAAAAACTAATAAGAATTAAGTAGTGGTTTGAATAAAGTAATATAAACTCGATGCTCTAGTGTACACCAAGTAGGGAACTGCAGCCATACCTACTCTAGCTCTTTTTAATATGTTACTTAACGATAATCAAAAGTGTAAATGGTAACAACCTCCTACACTAAAACTCGTCAATGCTCCTCTGTATTACTGAGTGGCCACTAAACGTTACGCGCTTCATTTGTTCCCAGTGGTAATACCATTGACCTCTTTTACAATGATACTGAAGTGATCGTTCAGTAGATCTCACTAGGTAATAAAAATACTGCTCACCAACAATTTGGTTCAGGATTTTTCTTTCGAAATAGCAACAAAGGAATGGACAAGCGAAAAAACAGTGTGCCGAGGGAAGGATACCAGGTTCCAAAAAAATTCGGTTCACACAAACATATTAATTACATATTGTAATGGGAAGTGGATCATTGGGTCAGTATGTTAACATAACCACAATGAAAACAAACCACGAACAACAAGTATTACATAATGCTGCATAAGCAACCCAAGAAGCAGATGACACTAACACCAAGCGGTGAGACTTGGAAACAGTGGAAATACGCCTACCAAAATGGAATATAAAAGGCCAGTCAAGAGCCTTAGAAGTATCACTTACTCGCTTCGAATAGTGGTCACCTCTTCCTCCCTGACTTGGACTGAAGTCAGGACTCTTTCCTAACCCCCGACTTGGACTGGAGTCGGTATACCTAAACCTTGCTAACTTGGACTGGAGTTAGTATCCGTGTTCTAAACACTTTCCAGTCCGAAATCCCAAAATCGAAAATATCACTACAGTAGAGGTGAACCACAAGTCAAGTCATTACTGAGCCCGCGTTCGGTACACTCTTTTTACTTACTTACTTACTTACTTACTTATCCGGCTCCTTGGACCGTAGTCGATCCTTGCCTTCCATTCTTCTCACGCCTGTGCGATCCTTCTCTACCCACGCACTCCAAGTAGTCCTTTCGCATCTTTTTGGACTTGATCTTGCCATCTGGTTCTCGGTCTGCCTTTCCTTCTGCTTCCTTCGAACCTTGCACTTATCATTTTATTTGGTATTCTTTGGTCTTTCATTCTTACAACATGTCCCGCCCATTGTAGTCTTTTTATTCGCACATAGTTCGATATTGCAATGTCTTCGTATATTTCCGCATTGTATCTTTTCCTCCATTGATCTCCTTTAGTTGGTCCATATATTCTTCTTAACACTTTCCTTTCAAATATGTCTTATTTGCTTTATAGCCACTCCAGTAAAATCCCAGTTTTCGCATCCATGTGTTCATATCGGTCTTATCAAAGTTTTGTAGAGTATGGTTTTATATTTGCAGTTTATATCTCGGTTTTTAAACACTGTTAATATTGCATAGTATGCTTTATTGGCTGTATGTATCCTAGTTCTAATTTCTTCTATTTCCTCATTATTTTCAGTCAATATTGTTCCTAGGTATTTAAATTTTTGTATCTTCTCAATCTTATACTCCTCGACTTCTATCATCTTTTCTGCTTCTCTCTTCCGCCGTGACTGTATCATTATTTTTGTTTTCCCTTCATTGATTTTCAGTCCTACTTCTTTACTTTTGCTCTCTATTTCATTAAATGTTTTTATTGTTTCACTTTTGGTGCGTCCAATTATACCTATGTCGTCCGCGTATCCTGTGATCTGTACTAGCTTGTTTTGTAATGTTCCGCTTGTATCTACTTTTAACTGTCTTATTACAAATTCTAAAACAAGATTAAATAACAATGGGGCTAGTCCATCTCCTTGTTTTAGCCCTTTTGTTACTTGGAATGGTTCACTAAGTTCGCTCTTAATTTTCACATATGCCCTTGTGTTTTCCATTGTTAGTCCTACTAGTCTCACTATTTTCTGCGGGTAGGCGAAATGTTCCAATATTTCCATTAATTTTTCTCTTTTTACGGAGTCATATGCTTGTTGAAAGTCTATGTAGATCTGGTGAGTCTCTATTTCGTATTCGCCGCATTTTTTCAAAAGATCTGTTTCATGACAAATATTTGGTCTGTAGTCGACCTTCCTTTTCTAAATCCCGATTGATTTTCCCCTAGAATACTCTCAGCCAGTAGTTCCATTGTTTCCTTCAATATGCTGGTAAATACTTTTTATGCACTACACAGTAAAGATATTCCCCTATAGTTGTTACAATTCATTTTGTCGCCTTTCTTGTATATGGGGCATATGATACTTTTTCTAAAGTCTTCTGGGATTTCTTCTTCCACCCATATTCTTGCTAGCAATTCAACTACCTCTTCAACTTCCCTTCCTCCATATTTTATTAACTCGGCTGGTATATTATCATACCCTGTTGCTTTTCCATTTTTTAGTTTTTGTATGTTCCTTTTGATCTCGTCTGTTGTGGGTATACCTGTTATACATTCTTTATCTTCTATCCCATCGTAACTTGTATCTGTTCGTTGTTCCTGTCTGTCGTTCATTTCATCTTCTTGATCCTGTTCTTGTGGGTTAAGTAAGGTTTCGAAGTATTCCCGCCATCTTTCTTTTATCCCTGTATCGTCCCCTATAATTTTACCTTCCTTATCTTTACACATTGTCGTTTGCGCAATGAATCCTCCTCTTATTTTCTTGATCTCTTTGTATGCTTCTGCCGTTCTAATCTCTCTCATATTTTCTTCTATGTGTGATATTTGTTGTCTCGTCCACCCTCTTTTTCTTTCTGCATATTCTGTTTACTTCCTTATTCATCCTATCCATTTCTTCTTTCTTTCTTCTTGTAGGCCTATTGAGAAAATCCTTGTACACTTGTCGTCTTGTCTGTACTATTTCTTCACATTCTTTGTCGAACCAGCTATTTTTCTTCTTTATTGTTACTTTCCCTATCGTTAAATCTGCTGCTGTTGTTATGCTCTTTTTCATTCCGTTTCACATGGATTCTACTTTATTTACATTGTCAGCTCCTGTTGATCTTTGTATTTCTTCATTCCTTATTGCTTTTCGTACTTCTTCGTGGTATTTTTCTATCTCGCAGTTTATCCACATCAAAAGATACATTTCGAAATAGTGTGGCTCTCTTTTTTAGTTGAATTCTACATCTAAATTTGATTCTTACTAGGTAGTGGTCTGTTCCTACGTCCGCGCCTCTCTGACTTCTTACGTCTATTAGACATCTTGGATATCTTCTGTTAACTATAACATGATCAATTTGGTTGTGTACTTTTCCATCGGGTGAACGCCATGTTATTTTATGGATATCTTTGTGTTGAAAGGTTGTAGAGCTAACTATTGCATTGTGGCTAGATGCAAACGGTATTAATCGCTGTCCGTTATCATTTGATTTCTGATGTAGGCTGTGTTTCCCAATTGTTCCCTCATATATCTCCTCTCTTCCAATTTGTGCATTTAGGTCTCCTAGCACAATCTTTACATCGTACTGAGGTAGGGATTCGTATATTTGTGCAAGTCTCTCATAGAATTCATCTTTTTCCGTCTCTTCTGTTGGGGAGTAGACATTCAGTATCGATACATTATTGAATCTTGTTCTCAGTCTGATGAAGCGTATCCTCTCATTAGCAGGTTTAAACTTCGTTATATTACCTTTCACCGATCTTTCTACTATAAAGGCAACCCCTCCCTCTTTCTTCTCTTGTTTTTTTCCGCTGCTCAATATTGTAAAATTTTTCGTGTCCCAAACATTGTTATCGTTCCATCTTGTTTCTTGAATTGCTGCTATTTTAATTTCGTATTCCTGTAGTTGTTGTAGTAGTATTTTCAATCTGCCGGCCTTTCTGACTGATCGTACATTCCACGTTCCGATATTCAAGTCCATATTCATGCGCCGAGCCAATCTCTTTTTACTTCCGTCCTTAATCCGAGGCAAATCTTGAGGCTTCATAACCCGCTGATATTTAACGGTGTGGGGTGGTTAACCCTACGCCCAACCCCCAACTTGGAGGACCAGGAGTTTTCTGTCGGGGTCCTCTTTCCCTAGCCTTTATGGATCCATCCATCAACCGCAAGGCAGCGGTGATTTTCTGTCAGGGTTGTTTCCCTTAGCCGAATTGTCCGCGACTGCTTATTCGTCAGATTTATCTGTTTATTTCGCAGCTGGCCCTCATGTCTGGGGGCCTTTCCACTATCCGCAACCCGTGGACGCGCCCGGTCGGAGTCGGCACTGCGCGGCCTAAGTAACACGGGGGACACTCTTTTTAGTATCTGTAAAAGTCATTGTATGTTATATAATATTGGAACTTTTTATAATAAACTTGGTGTCTGCAAAAACGTCAATAAGTGTGTTGCTCTATTATTTCATAAATTAACCACAATAATAAACGATCCTTGGTCATATGGACTCAACCTGATTTAACCGCATGTAAAAGGACTGTGCTACCACGTCATATACAATCCTTTCGCTAACAGTACTACTACAACAGGGTTTTATAAGACCCAAACACAATAATCATTACGATATTTAACTGCATCGATCAGCACAATTTTGCTTTTTACATAGAAGTCAATGTTACGGGAACTCCTTGCATGAAGGGGCACGTTTCGCTGCAGTTTTTGTGCTTATTTCACTTGCTTAGCAAAACATACAGCTAAGGATTTCTCAAGATTTTATCGTTTCCCTTCATTTGCAATAGGTGTTTTTTCTGGTAATTTTTGGGTTGTGGCGCCCATATGCGGAAGTGAACCCATAAATTCAAATTCAAGTACAGACACTAGAAAGGAGTAGATTGCTGACCCATCAGTGCAGTTTAGATTACGTTCGAACTAGCAGAAATAACTTACTGTATATATGTGAGAACCATTATTTATTTCAACTTTCGCCATTGTATACACTAAATGTACTTATTGCTGCTATTCATTAAGTGGAGCAGTCATCTACAGGGGTAACTTGGTACCCTTCTACATGTACAAAAACTTTCTAACTATACGAGAGAGGATATTTATTCTCAGATGCTGCTTTGTGCATACGAAAAACCATTGGATAAACTTTACTTTATGGCCAACAGCTTCCGCCATCTGTTAAACCTTATCTACGCTCTGTACCACTTATTCCCTTTCAAATAATTATTACAGACACTTCTATAAACACCTAGCGACAACCAGCAATCCCAAAGGTGTTACGAAAAGCTATATGTCATTATGCTTTCGTTAAATACATACATAAGTTGAACAACACATAATAAAGGTGGTTGTATTTGGGGTAATGCTTATGGCAATACGTCATGTTATGAATGACACATATTTTGCCACATAACAATATCTCGGGGGGAGCGAAGAGGGATTAGTTAAAGTAAGGTTCGATATCTTTATTATACGCGATGCACATGACGTTTAAAAACAACGCGTGTGTTTACCTCCAACGCGCAAGAAGTGAAATAGTCTATACTCTCACCCGCTCTTTCACTCCTATTACTCCTGTAAAGTTTACATTTTTGTGGAGCGTAAAGTATGTTGAACCTAAACTATTTTCGGCTATGGTTCAGTTTGTGGCAGCCAGCTATTGTCATAATATACGCTTTATACCATTAATTCCGCGACGAATAATTCACGTAGGGGTTTCTATATATAAACACTTCTGTATACGTATCCCATCATACATTACTCCAATCATACAGTAAAGAACGTCAGGGTGAACTAAGTATTTACAGCGATGAGTGATCACCGAATGGGACTTTAGACCAAGATAGATACACCTACTTGGCAGTAAATCACCAGAAGAATTTCGTTGATCCCGATAGTAGTTCTAACACTCGGACGATAGAATATTTATTGTGTCTTAAAATTAAAAATGTTACGGAATATGAATGTTAGAAACAACGAGATGCTGCTTGCAGATTGTGGTAGAGATCTGTGAACAATGGGTACAAATTTTTGGACATGTTGAGAGACACCAGTACAGTGTTTGTGTTGAATGGGATATAGTCTTCTGTAATATGTTGAAACGAAATAGAATTGCTGTAATCGACAGATGTGAAATATGACACCTTGAATTACCTTTTATTGTGATCAGAGTGGAACGACGATCATCGTAAGATGTGATAGGACCACCTGAGTGAGTGCATTCTTCCGATAATGTGTGACAATTTAATCAACATTCCGGCTGAATGTTCCGTGGTCAGTCTCGAAATTCGTCGGCGGTAGGTTCTGTTGCGAGAGTACCCAAATATAGCACAATGCGGAGTAACTCTAATGGCGTCAGTTCATGTTATGGATAATCAGTATTTCTCTACAAAAATCATGGACATAAGGATCATTCTATGCCAAATCAATGCAGCTCCCAACCCGACCATATCAGGATTCCAAGAAAATTGGTAGGACGGTAGATGACATATACCTAGGTAGTAATGTACGTATGCAAAATATTAGCCCTCACTGATACACGATATTAATATTTTCCATGTCAACGCTTTGCTTTTATATACTTAAGAAAAATAAAATAATTGCTCAGCAAAGCAATACGTTCACTAAATTACATGAACAACACAACTTCTAACGATACAGTTAGCTTATCTGGTTCCTGATTGGCTCACTGCCAGCCAATTCTGTAACCGTTTACACGGTATGAATCTATAATTTAAACATTCACTGAATCCCCTCCCTCTCCGCTGTTCCTACTACAACCAACCAACCAAATCACCTCATGACATAATTCCATTAACTTGGCATAATCAGGGAAACTTGTAAATTAATCTGAATCGGAGATTGTAAAATGTCCGGTTCAGAGCCAACAATATTACAAATTCAGTAGCCCAACCCTCCCTGTAGTTGGTAAAAATCCCTCAAACTTGCGTATAGCGCATCAGAACATACAATCTATAAGAAATAAAACCGAAAGTCTGGAGATAATACTAAAATCAATCGATAACGACATACTTTGTCTTTCTGAACACTGGCTTAGAGAGGATGAAATAATGTGTGTTTTCCTGGTTATAAGATAGCTGCTATATACGCCAGAAAGAAAACCAGGAATGGTGGTGTCTGTATCCTCACCAAGTCCCACTTTAAAACGACTATCCCAAACATTGTACGTAAAATTAATTATATAGAAAAACACTTCGAGTTTACAGCTATTGAAGTGACTGCGGAGTCTAACAACATTATAATTATAGCAATGTATCGCACTCCTGACTCAGATTTTCAACTGTTCATAAATAATTTGGAATTACTCGTTAACACACTAAATATAGATTAATCTCAAATAATTATTGGCGGTGACTTCAATGTCGACATAGGAAATCAAAATAACAAGAGTGGAAAACTTCTTTATTTAATTAACTCATTTAACATCCACGCCCCTTTCGATTCCCCGACCCATTTCTCCAGAAATTCTAATAGTGTTATAGATAATATTCTAACTAACTTATCTCCTAATTCCTATTCGTGCCACGGTGTAGAATTTGGTTTTAATTACCATTTAGGACAACTCGTAGAGATCTATATTTCTTCCAAAGGCATGAAACTAATTATGTTCGTGTTCAAAGAAAAACATTCAACGAAGTTAATATTAGAACCTTTCTAAATCTTCTTGAGGAAGAAGATTGGTCAATCTGTGAATCCGAAACAGTTGACGAAATGTTTAAAAATTCTTTAAGTAAATTAAAAATATTATTTGATTCAGCTTTTCCTATGAAATCAACTATAGGGAAACAACCAAACAAACCATGGATCACGAAAAGAATTAGGACATCTAGTCAGACTTTAAGAAACCTAAACCTAAAAAGAAAATTGGCATGTAATCAATTACTTCTAGAATATTATAAAAAATACAAATCAATATATAGAAAAGTAATCAAAGAAGCAAAGCGTCAACATAACACTAAACGCATAAATAATTCACGTAACAAATCCAAATCAGCTTGGAAAATAATTAATTTTGAAACCAGTAAAAGCGATTCTCACCACGGAGACATAAAGCTCTATATCGATGATGACAAATCTTGTACCAGTAACCCCTACCGTGTCGCGGAGCACTTTACTCATATTTCAGGAATGTAGGTGCGAACATTGTTAACTGTGAGCAAAACATTTCTCCCCAAAATAATGCATGGACACATAATTATTCGACTCTTCATAAGTAGCTCAATATTTCTGAATCCAGCAACCCATGTGGGAATTATTGAAATAGAAAATTTAGTAACAAATTGTCTGCGGGTCCAGATGAAGTACCAGAACTCATACTTAAAAGGTGCATCCATATTATCGCTCTTCCAATGGACATTTCCGTTTTCCCCGTCCTTATATGTTTTACAATTTGGTTGTGTACATCAGATTAAATAATATATATTGTTTTTGAAATTTCACCGCTACGGTTTTCCGTTACGTAGAAATATAGCATGAAATACTGAGAATTCAATCTCCTACGTCATACAACGAAAATCATCCTCTGATTGGCTTGACGTAATCAATTCGTACTATTTCCGTAGCTATATGCTTCTCCCTATGTTATGTTCCTTATTCAGAAGTTTGAGGACGAAAAAGCAAAAAAGAGAAAACACATTCACATCATCACTTAACAAAATAATTAATGTACAAATCTGCAGAACACATTTCAATAAGTTAAAACACCAAAACATGTTTTCAATAACAGAAATTGCTCCAAACAATGACAGCAGCCAGTCTTAATTTGCAGTGCTCTTCTAATCACTGGTTTGTATCACTTTT